>NDGN011461834.1:0-11075 GCA_002564285.1 Tympanoctomys barrerae
GATTTGAAACTGTCTAATTGCTATTTGTTTATCAATAAAATTCTGGAAAAAAAAAGAAAAAAATTAGATCCCTTAAATTCAAAGACACGGACTAAAAATAGTCATCTGAGATGAATACACACTTAAGATGAAATAAAATGGCAAATAAATATATGAAAAAAATGATTAAAAAAATAAAAAGAAACAAAACCAAATACAGAGAACCTCAGAAGTATTTTAGGATAAAAATTAAAATGAGATTGTCAATCTCACACCCCAAGAAGGCACATCACAAATGATCTACACACACCAGGTACATGAGGCCTGAGAGGTAGCTGGGAATGGCTAGTGTCCACTCCTCTAGAGCCCTGGGCCCTATCAGTGTTTATTATTTAAAGAAGAATTTTTTAACAGCCTAATGAAAGTGGTAACATTAAGTGAACCCATTACTTCAGATCGTTGTGTTTTCTACATCTTTTCATGTTGCCTAGACAGAACTAATTTTAATCATTTCTTAACTATGAAGAAGATGTACATTACTTCCAAAGCAAATATATTTCTGTTCCGTACTATGTCTGGTAAGACTAAATTGTTTCTCTTATTAAAGTTTTTCTAGCTTACTTACAATGTTCCATAATGTTTTCTCTCAACTTCTATCTTTTTATAATTATCTAAGTATTTCTGTCCTGGCTGGGGACATAGCTCAGTGGTCTAAGTGCCTGCCTGGTAAACACAAGAATCTAGGGTTCGATCCCTAATACCACAAGACATACTTTCCCCAGAATTTGGCACATAGTTCCGGCTACCAAAGCCAGGCATGGTGGAACACACTTCAAATCCCAGAGCTCAGGAGACTGAGACAGGAGGTTCACTATGAGTCCAAGCTACGTAGTGAGTCCGTGTGCCAAATAAATAAATGGATAAATAAATGATTTGAAAACTTTAAATCTTTCTGTGCTTATTATAATTGTTATAAAATAACAATAAGGAAATAAGCAGTTAAATTCCATGCCACCGGTAACAGATTGACCTAATTAGGATTTTTTTGTATTTAAATATATTTTAGCAAGTTTGTTTTCATATTTGTATTTTTATTCATTTTATAAGTTCAAGTAATCCCTCTGAGGAGAAGAGGTATCCTGCAATGCAGATCAGCCTTCTCTTATCTGTGTAATTAGTAAGTGATGTGGTTGGTTAAACAGCACCAGAAAGGCCTTGGTCATCAAAAGCGCAGCGCAGCCTTCCCACGGTGGTTGGCCGGAGAGGAGCGTCTGCTCCAGTTCTGGGCAGTCTGTGTTTTCCTCATTGCAGACTCAGGAAATACCTAACTTTTGAACCAGTAACAGTTGCTTGTGGGATGTTTGACAGTTGGCTGTGTCGTGATCGTGTGGACTTCCAGAAATACAGTGGAACTGCCACTGACTTATTTAAAAAGAAAGAGAACTTATTAAATGCAAGTGAGGGCGACTTCGGAGGTCACCATCCATCCGGCTTACTCAGCACTGTTTCGCTTGAGACGCGAATGTTCAGCTGGCATCCTGCTCACGGGTACAGTGTCTGTTCTTAGTGCTTTTTATAATATCCAGATTTGTTTCTCTTGTGTTTGCATAAACCTTAAAATATCTGTGTGTGCTACCTTTAAGTTGGGTGAATATTTTATGTAGTTTTAAAAATATCAATTGATTTCCTAAGCTGTGATTAAATAATAACTATAATTAAGCTGAGGGTATAAGCTGGAGGAATCGAGTGACTTTATATATTTATTTATTTGGTGCAGAATGAGAAGTTGCTTCCATGTCTGAGTCTTGGTAATGTTTGCATCTACAGTGTTACAGTAAGGTCACTGAGGGTGTAACAACCAAATACTGGCTAAAGGTGGCACTGTGCTTTCTCTAAATATCTTGACACACTTGGACAAAGCGCTGTTCATTTCATTGTTCAATTGATTATTGTGTGTTAATAAAGATAGATAATCACAACAATTTAATCCATTTCTGGCTTCATAGCAAAAACGATTTTCCTTCTCCTGAGTGTATGTTATCTTGCTCTTATGTTGACATTGACCCAAAAATGGTCACAGAAGTCGAAACAGTATGAGACTTTTTGACCATCTGTCCAGTCCCCTCCTCATGTTGCGTCTGAAAAATTCTAGTTGGCAGTGGTGAAACACTTCTTCCCAAAGGTACTGGGTAAATTATTAACAGTACTGGTGGTAGAATATAAACTTCTTAGTCATTAGTTGAGTGGAGTCTTTCTCAGTATGTTGTTTTGGGTTAAAGATTAAATGGGGCTGCAAAGTAAGATGTTTGCTGTGACTTGGTGGCAGTCTGCATTAGCCTCTTGGGTTGCACGCAGGTGGAGTCTGACCAGTGGAGTTATTTGGAGACTGACCATGAATAGCCAGAGCACACAGCTAGAGGGGGCAGCATCTTTGGGATGCTCTGCAGCGTTTGGAGGCATTCTGCAAACACACCGGTATTTCCTATCTGGGCTGAGCAGCAAGGAGAAAGAAAGCCAGAGCTTTCCGTTTTGGGGTGCTAGCTCCCTTAAATCATCAGCAAGACTTTATAAAACCTTTGCAGCCCGCGAGAACTTTGATCACATTCTGGGTAGTTGCTCGCTACTGTGTGTCTGTCCATTTTTGCCTTTGGTGTCTGTTTAATCGTTCCTGAGCACAGACTTTTTCTAGTGGTGATGTGGAAGAGTTGTAGCAGGAAGTCACCTCATCATAGTGTCTCACTTTGTAGTCTGCCTGCTGTGTGATGGTCCATGAAAACGAGATTTTGGAAAGATTCAACATGCACATTAGTGTACGTGTATACTCAGATCCATTCAACAACGCTTAGTATGGTCAAAAATACACCTGTTAATACTATGCTAGAGGAGTATGCTATTCCAAAATACTATGTGTACGCAGGTAATAGATGGTTTTATTTCTGTTGTATTGCTTCTGGTGCATTCTTTTAATAAATGCCTCAAAAGGCTTACAAGGTTCTCATAATTCATTTCTTTCTTTTTTCTTTCTTTTTTTTTTTTTGTATTTTATGGAAGGGTGTAAGGGTGTTCAGGGTCTCACTACAACATCAGACTTGTACTGATCTGCCTGTTTACAGCCTTGCAAGAGCTGGGATTACAGGTTTGTGCCACCATGCCCAGTCTCAGTGGAACCCAGTCTCAATTGCCATCTCAGCATGCCCTGGGGACAGGGCCTGCATGGCAGCCCGGGAATCAAACCCTGGACCTTGCGCTCTGCTGAAGCAGGCACTGTAGTCCACTGAGCTATTTGGGCAGCCCTTGCTATGGATATTTTGTTAGCCTTCTATTACTAGTGTGTCCCTGCTGGTGTGTGATAAGTATGTAGTCAGGACTTGTCTAGTGCTGTATTTACACTGTGACTTTCCATATGGATCAGCCAAAATATACCTAAATGTTAAGTTAGTTTTGTGCTTGACATCTGCAGCTCAGGTAAGGGAAAGCTGTGGGTAGTCAAGCCTGGGAGATGGTCGGTCGGTCGGTCGGTCGGTCTGTCTGTCTGTCTGTCTGTCTGTCTGTCTTTCTTTCTTTCTTTCTTTTTTCCAGAACTGGGGATTGAACTCAGGCCCTTGTGCTTGCCAGGCAAGCACTTATTCTATTGAGCCATCTCTTAAGCTCCTGGGAGAAGGTTTTGAAGTTGACCAAAATGTTTTTGCACAGTTCACAATTCAAGGTGATAAACTTTGCTTCTCCAGATTTGTTCTCCCTTCATTTGCGTAAACTTTGAAATACCAGTGTGTGGCTTTTAAAATGTGTTTCCTTTGGAAGCTGAGTGAAATGTAGTTAAATGCCAATTGATTTCCTTATCTGTCATCAATAACTATTATAATTATAATATAAACTGAAGGGTTATTTTAGGTTGGCTAGAATTGGGACATTTGCTGAATCCTTTTGTGTGCTGAGATTATAGCCTTGTTTGTTTTAAAGAAGAAAAAATTACATGAGGTAAATCCTAAAATCTCAGGCAATTTCTGAAAAGGTCATTAAAGCATGTTGGCACAGTATACTGTAAATAAACCTGAATTTATTACATGTGAGCATTGTAAACCTTGCTGCTCCATCACTTAGTGACCCAGTCAGTTCGGAACATGGCCTTTCCGGAGTGTAGAGGGCAGCTTATTGCTCCTATTGGTCTTGATATGGGGGAGGAAAGTCCCAACCTGAAAGATGCCTGGGACAAGTTTGTGTCCTCTAAAACTTAATCAATTTTAGAAACAAATGGAAGTTAAGAGCAGAATATATTTATTGGGGGAAAGAAAGCGTTTGTCCAAGAGAGGAATCAAAGGGGGACCCGCGCAGGTTGCCCCATGGGTAGGAGTCTTGAATGAAATTCAGCCACTGAGCACGTTTTCACTTAAGAGGTCTCTGTCTAACAGGAGAGAGGAAAAAGGCAGTTGAGAAGATTTGATACAAATGAGGTTGAACTGGCTTTATTTGCAGTTTATCTTATAGATAGTCTCTTTTAAGACTGTACTCAAATTATTAAAATGAAATAGTGTAGTGAGTTAAAGATAGAAGTTAAAAAAGTCCTACCGATAATATTTAAGATTCTGTACTGTATAGAGATACTTTTGGAGGTTTAAGGGAATTTGAGTAGGAATAAATTATTCTCTAAGGGTTTTGCTTAACCAACTAGAATTCTTCTAATCTTTATAGGATTCATTGTTAGTGAATCCATTCTGCGTGGCTTTGGTCTTATCAGGTAGGGTGAGTCACACACTAAAGCAAGAAGAAAACGACACAGGGCTAAGATTGCTAGTCACATGTTGGTACTGACACCTGACTGTCCCTGAGATGTATCAGATCTTCTGGTAGCTCATTGAAACTAGTATGAGGACTTTATCCTTTCATAGGATATAGTCTGGCCACCTGAAACATGTGATTTTTAAAAGCAGTTAATGCTTTCATAGTGTATCTTAAGTAATTAAGTGAGAAGGGCTAGCCAAATAGCTCAGCAGATCAAAGCGCCTTCAAGCAGGTGCAGGAGCTGGGGGTCCCATCGCCTGGCCTGCTGTGCTGGCCCCACTTCCAGGGCATGCTGAGATGGGAATTGAGACAGAGCATGGTGGCACATGCCTATAATCCCAGCTCTTGGGAGGCTGTAAACTTCGATCACTTTGAGTCCAGTTTTTAAAATTGGTATTAGGAGATTTAAAGACCTACCATATATGTCTGAATATGAAGCAGCCCTGAATATAGGGTGGTCTTCCTTTTTTTTTGCCAAAGATTAAAAATTAAAATATTTTGGGGTTGATAGAAATACTGAAAACCTATGATTTATTGGGGATGATTCTTGGTTCTGGGAATGCAGTAGGTAAAAAGAAAAAAGGAACAGAAATCATCATCCACTTAAAACATATAGTACTCCCTTGCTGTTTTGTAAGTTTTCAAAATATTAATCTAAATTATTTATCACTGATTTTTTTGCTATATCATGGGATTTTGCTGTATCATACAATATATGTAAGTTGTTAAAATTACATAGGTTTACAAGTCTAGAAAATGGTTAGGAACATTAGAGGTATTTTTAAAAGCATGGGAAAGGTTTATAAGAGTGTGGGAAGGGTTTATAAAGAAAATACACATAAATACTGAAATAAATATAATATTGCTACTCTGCTGATTTTCATTTACTGGTGTCTGGAGCGTAACCCCCATGGTAAGTGAAGGAACACTTGTATTATTTTATTTTTTCAGTACTGGGGCTTGAACCCAGGGCACTCTACAGTGATCTACGTGATCCGCAGTTCTGAACTTTTACTTTGAGTCAGTCTACCTAAGTTGCTAAGGTGTGATTCAAATTGATGATGACTTTGCTGAGCTTCCCTCATGGCTGGGGTTCCAGGCATACCAGCGTGCCTGGCAGGTATATTTTGCTTCACATAACAAATAAGCTATACAGAATGTTAAAGGCGTTAAGCTGTGTGGGAAGCAAAACCACAGGAGAAAAATCTAAAGGAATGGTGGCTATGTGTATATGCAAGACTTTGGGGCGTAGGGGACACCTGAGGTGTACTGCCTTAGGGGGTGACCTGGCTTTGCATGAGGTGGAGGAAGAAGCATGGTGGATGTGTAGGGCTAAACACACGATAAAGGACTAGCAAGGAGGCCATAGTGGCTGCAGTGGAGTAGGCAGGAAAGGGATGTAAAAGGAGGTGAAGGCCAGAGGAACCCAGGCGATGATGGAAAGATGGAAGTCCAGGCTGATGGACTAAAGTCACAGGGAAAATGTGTGGCCACGGTGCAGGTCTAATCTCTACCCATGACATCTCTGTCTGCTAAGGGCCTGCTGGGACACTGAAGATCTTGTCTTTTACTCTTCATCAAATAGAGAATTCCTGGAGGGTTTGCCTGTATGTAAAGGTGGAGTGGTGTACAATTTCTCCTACACCTTCCTGGGATCTCCAGCAGTGACTGATTGGAGGTAGAATCAAGGGGAAAGGTATCCAATTTTTGTTTGGTATTTTTGTGTGTACACAGGCTTACTCACAAGAAAAACAAACGTCCCAAGAAGCAGGAAGGCTAGACAGAGTAGTAAACTAGGGAAACATGACAAGACCTAGCATTTGGACTAAGGCAGATAACTTTGGGAAAGTCGCTAGGAAGGTAGGACTGGTTTAACATGGTTGGTTTGTTAGGTTTCTCTTGGCCTTGCCTCCCATGTTTGGTGATAATCATGACTTCCTTGTGCTTCTGGGAGGATGTGTTTCTCTTGGGAGCTGTCTTGCTTTTTGGAAGCAAAGGAAGGTCAGAATGTCCTTCTTGTATCTACTGTTGCTCAAGTGCCTTTAACTCAAAATAATCAGTACAGGCTATGGAGATAGCTAAGCAGTGTAAGCACCTGTCTGGCAAATTCAAGGACCTGGATTCAATCCCTGGTACTGCATGTTCTTCTGGCCCCAGAACCTCTGTCATGCCAGACCTGTAATCCCAGCGCCAGTGAGGCTGAGATCAGAGGATCATTATGAGTCCAAGCTGAGGAGTGAGACACTGTACCAAATAAATTGGAAAAAAAATAGTACACCAGAGTGGTATATTTTAGGGTAGTATTTTTTTGATCCTTAAAGTAATATGCCAGAAGTTTAAGAAGGATCATTTTGGCTGTTGAGAGTAGGTTGAAGTGGGTGGGAAACCAGTGAAAAGGCTATTGGAGTAAACCAAGTCAGAGGAGATAAATAGAATCCCATTGTATGTGTGTCATACTTTCTTTCCTTGTCCACTTGTTAATGGGTATTTGGATTCTTTCCAGTGTTTCAGCATTGTGATCAAAGCTGCTGTGATACGTATATGAGCTCTTCTGTGGTAATATCTTCTAGTCTTTTGGCTGGGTCACGAGGAAGGTCTGTCTCTGGACCCAGTCGGAGCAGGTTCCCTGAAGTGTAGATGGTGACCTTAGTTCAGTGTGTGGAAAGGTTCCTGACTCACATCACAGATAAAGGATTTGTCAGTGTGATGCATATACAGGTTTATTACGCAGAGTTAGGATGTAAGAGAAGATAGGAAGAAAGACTCCATTAGTGACTGGAGGAGGGCTCACTGATGAAAGGTCAGATAGGCTGCTCAAAAACAAGAGGCCACCTTTTTTGGATTAGCTGAAGTAAGCTAGGGTGTGGGCAGGTCATTTCTCAGTGTTGGTTTCCAAGTGCCTTGGTGGGCAGTTGGGGTCTCCTGAGACAGCTGTCCTTGATAGGAGGGTGATCGAATCATGAGGTGGTCTCTGAAGTTGTGCCTTTCCTATGACCTAGGTGTTTACAGGATTTGGACTAGGACTTGAGGCCTCTAGGTCTTGCTGTAGGGGATCTGTAAACTCTGGTAATCAGAGATTCCCTGTAAATCCTGAAAACTACTTTTGGTACATTCATGTTGGTGTTCTTAGTCTGAAGTCTGGGATTAGATAGCCAAGTAAATTTAGGTTTGAGAAATTTCCTTCTGCCATTTGTCTGAAATGACTTAACACCACTTGGAGGCAGATGAGATTGAGCTTCCACATTTCCTTTCTACCTGTCTTTATTTCTTTTATCCAACCCAGGTCTGTGCTTAAAGCTTAGAAAGCTGCCATACAGCTTTATACTGTGTTGTGTCATTCACATGAAGCTCCACCTCTCCGTCTTGCTGCCTGGCGATCTGTTTGGTGACCCCATTCTAGCATCTATGCAGTGATTCCCAAGCTGCCTGGCTTTGGCCTCTGTTTTCCCTGTTGCTGATGCTTGTGATAGTATCCCGGTTTTAACCTTTTTATTAGAAATTTAATTTTACCTTTATTGTTGGAGATTGAGTTCCTTTCAGCTGAAGCCCCTCAGAACTTTTAAGGATAATTAAAAAATGTATTCTGATTTATTAAAGGTTATCAGTGACCTATATAACTGTGGAGGACCACCTGAGCACCTATTTTTGAAAGAAGAGTGATTGTCTCCATTTTGGCTGAGCACCAGATCCCCAAAAGATTAGCTACTATCTCAGTAGCGTAATGCAGATTACTTTCTCTGCATATGGCAGAACTAAATGTAGATCACCCACCTCGCTCTGCTCATGGTAATCACTTACATCCCACAATTCTCAGTCATTCCTCCTCAAGCCACTCCTCCACTGAATAAAACCCGGGTGCTGCCTGGGGCCAGCCTCTTTGTTCTGGAAAGCCATTTTTGTGTCTGGACTTATAACCCCTTGGCTCCCCAATAGTTAAAAATATGTTTTAGTGTCATTACTTTCGTCGTGGGTTGCATTGAAAGTGGTAGATTGGAATTAACTTGGTGGGATTCCAGTAACATAATTTTGGGATTGCAAATATTGGCTTCTTGGACTGAGACGAGGACCTAAAAGACTCCTACATATAACGTCATTTTTAATTTTTTGTGTGAAATGAATACATTAAAAAATTGAAAGTACAGTACTTTTATTAAATCTCAGTTTTAATTTTGTTACATTCGAGTTTTACCTTGAAGTCATTTATGTGATAATGTGGAATTTAAATTTATACTCTATCTTGTGTAGGATTTACTGCTTCCTGTATTCATTGATTTAGGATGAAAATCCATTGCATGTGCTAATAACAGGTTTCGATGCACATATATTATCTTGAAATGTTCCACTAAAACAGGATTTTCAATATACTCCAGGTTCCTGATGTAATCAGCAGCATAAGGCAGTTATCCAAGGCTGCCATGAAAGAGGATGCCAAACCCAGCAAGGACAATGAGGATGCCTTTTACAACTCTCAGAAGTTCGAAGTCTTGTACTGCGGAAAGGTGACAGTGACCCACAAGAAGGCCCCTTCCAGCCTCATCGATGACTGCATCGAGCAGTTCAGCCTGCACGAACAGCAGCGCTTGCGTCTCCAGGGTGAGCGAGTCCCAGACCCCTGCGAGGAGCTGGTCCTGGAGGGCGAGGCTCTGGGGTCCCCGGGGGACAGCCTGCCCGAAGAGGAGGAGGAGGAAGAGGAGGCCCAGGCAGAGGACAGCCGCCCCGCCCCGCCTGTCCTGGCCAGCGCCCGGGTGTGCGTCCCAGAGCGGATCTTGGAAGACTGTGGCTTTGAGGAGCAGCCGCAGGATTTCCGGACCCGGTGCAGCAGCGTCACGGGCGTCCTACAGAGGAAAGTTCACGAGAACGGCCAGAAGCCTCAGGCGCGCCGCAGACACGCCAGTGCCCCAAGTCACGTGCAGCCCTCGGATTCGGAGAAGAACAGAACCATGCTCTTCCAGGTGCGCCCCGAGAGGTGCTGGACCAGTGCAGCGGCCCTCCCTGCCCCCCTCCTGGCCACCGCGTAGCCCAAAACGTGATCATCACCAAAAATCCAGCTTTCATGCGTGTTCCCTTCCACAGCAAATAAGGCAGGGGAACAGCAAGATTAGCAGTTAGACAGCGTTATAGCAAGTTGACCAGAGTGCTAGGAAAAGATGGCTCAATCCCTAGCTGACATCGGCATTTACCTTCAGCTGATTTTTAAATAAATACGTTTAAAAGAAAAGAATTATAGAAAGCCAGTCTCAGTGAAGCTAGGAATGATTTGACTAGGAGAAAAGTACTTTTTGAGAAAAAGGAAAGTTCCAGAGAACTTTCATAGATATATTTCAGATGAGAACACACTGATTTACAGTGGCATATAGGAGGAATGGTTAAGGGAGCACCTCTGGCCTTTCGCCTTGCTTGTTGTTTTTATTTGCTGGTTGCAGTACTGGGGATTGAACTCAGGACCTTGTGCTTGCCAGGCAGGTGCTTATGCTGCTGAGCTATCTCCCTGGCTCTGGCCTTTTACTGGATCATTTTTTAATAATTTGATGCAAGGTATATAGTTAAGAGTATAAAAGAGAATTTTTAATGCTAGAAATAATTCTTTAAAATGATGTACAGTGTATACAAAACTTCAGGTTCTACTTAAAAGAACTTTATTCATAACCAGATCCTAGAGAGGGTTTTAGCTTGCAATGTTTTGAGTTTTCTTGAAAAAAAGTGAATGACTGCCCTTTTATCCTGTTTTAAAGAACCCCTGAGGAGGAAATTCCACAGGGTACAATGTCTTGGTAAATAGTCCCAGTGCATATTTGCTTTGTTAGAAGCCCATGTTTTCTGGGTTTGTGTGTGTGTGTGTGTGTGTGTGTGTGAGAGAGAGAGAGAGAGAGAGTGAACACTAGGCAAGTAATTACAGCGTCTCTGGTGTTTTCTATTGTGAAGTTTTCTTCTTTCTTTGGGCTTCAGATTCTTTTTCTTAGTATGTTATAGTTATTTCAGTTTAATTTAGCCCATTTTATTTTATTTATTTATTTATTTATTTTTTTGGCTTTTCTCCTGGAATGCCCCCAGGGCACATTTGGATGCTGGGGGGTTGTGGGTTTCGAACTGCAGCAACCTGAGGCTCACAGCTTTGTGAAAGCAGCCACTGAAAGCACTGAGCTAGGGCTGGCCCATTTTAGCCCATTTTATATGGATGTCATTTCACTGACCATTAGGGAGAAAATGTATTTATAATGCAAATAGTATTTTTGGAAATCATGAAGTGAGGATAGTTTGCTTACTTTTTAAAAAATCATTTCTATTTTGAGAAAAGGTTTTTTTTTTTTTTTTTTTTT
>NDGN011461837.1:0-11179 GCA_002564285.1 Tympanoctomys barrerae
GTTTCTCAAATGATCTTTTTTTCTATAAAAGATACAATCTCTTCCACTTGTACTTGTCATGTTCTGTCTACTGAGAATGGTTCCTTAGACTTTCTTCAACTCTCCTTACCTGAAGCCCTGAAAATCATGCACAGTCTCCATTTCTGACCCCAGGCATGGCCTTACACGGTCGTGCTGTCTGGGAGGGCAAGGAGATTCTCCTTCCCAGATGCTATTCCCTCATTTGTACTGGGGTTGATCATGGTGGCCTCCAGAGCCCTTTCTGTTTTTAAAATTTCTGGGGCTTTTCATGAGTTTACTCTGTTCTAGACTGAGGTTGTACCTCAATTCATCAGTTCATCTTGCGAAGACAGAACTTGTAGGTCATTACATGTGCATCTACTCATGCTGCCCAAACTTGCCATCAATGGTAGGAAAATATTCCACCATTAAAAAGATAGAAATACATACTTTTGACCAGTTCTCAAAAGAACACAATGGCAAAGGCAGCAAAGGAGATTCAGTTTCGCAACAAGACTAAGTCAACATGTTTAAGCTCAAGAAATTTAAGACTCTATTGAGAAAGAGAACCTATTGACTATAGCTAAATTCCAAATAAACCTTTTGTGCGGTCACTGCACTGTACTCTGGAGTTGTTTCTAACAAGAAATTTTCATATCCTGGGGCAAACATGAATTCCCCAACAGCCAGCTCCCTCCTCTCCTCACCACTGGTTTCTTTCAAAGATTCCTCAGATTACAGTCATCCTGAATGCTGAGAAGGAAGTTGCCTCTTCTTCAAGTAGACTATTTCTCTGTCCCCTCATCTTCTTCAGGTCCCAGTTTTAAATCATGGTAGGAAAGCAAGCAAAATCAATTATCAAACCTGTGGGTTTTCTTTTACCCAAGCCAAACTGATACAGGATATCCAGTTACCATGTTAAAGAAAAAAAGTCAGTCTGAGTCAAGTCAATCTCCAGCCCTCACACACTCCCTCAAACCAAAACACAGAGTTAACACAATCCCAAGGTGGTCCAGTGGTTTAACCACAAATATCCTGGCAGCGCTGGGATCTGACTTTAGTTTACACAGCTGAATGGGATGTGGGGCTCCTGGTTAGCACACAGAAGGAAAGAAACCGTGGTGGACGAGTGCCCACTGTGGTCAGATGTAGTCGATTCCGTCTGTGGACAAATATAATGAAAGAACAATGTCTGAGTAAACAGGAAGAGCTGAAGACAAGAGGGATGATTATTGGTTCTGCAGGATAGGTGGAGCACAGGGAAACTTCTGCATTAGGAGAGGGTAAAAATGGAAGGAGAATAGAATACAAACAAGCTATGAATATTCCCCTCTATTCTAGGCATATCACAGAATAGAAACCACTACATACAACAAGAAGCAGAGGAAACTGCACAGAAAAACTAGCATCTCCTATCTGTGTATTAGCAATGATTGTATAACAGAAAAGAAAAATAGAAGAAAGGGGAAAAGAAAAGAGATTAAAAGTGCTTAACTCTCTAAGCACAGAAGGACAAGTATCTTAGTTACTTGTGTTGTTACTAAGAAAAAATACCCACAAAACTAAGTTAAGTGAGGAAATGTCCATTTAGCTCATGGTGTGTGGAGGTTTGGGTACATAATCAGCTGGCTCCAAAGCAGGGAGGCACATGGCAGAGGGATAGCCATACATGGCAGCAGACAGAAAATACAACAAGCCTGTCTCTACCTTTTCTCTTATATAGACTGCTGGGATTAGGGTGAAACAAATCCAATCAGTGGATCCTTTGACCCAGTAGTCACCTGGCCTGAATCCCAGCCCCCTTAATCCCCACATTGCAGCAGGAATCAGTCACATATTCTAGATTCAGCCACCTCCAAAAAAGCCTTCCCCCCATGCGTGGATCTAGACACCAACCAGCACAAGGGCTCCTGCTTGATGCAGAAGCAAACAAAGCCCGTGTTGTTGAATTAGAAAGCAAAATATTGCTAATAGAATTTAAGAAGAGTGGGTGCAGGGAGATGGAGGACATTAATAGAGGTGAAACTACAGGTGAGAATAAGTACCAGTGTTCTACAATACAGTAGAATGACTCTAGTTTACAAGGATTTATCATGTACTTTATAGCAAAGAGGACTTCTAAGTTTGTCAACATGAAGAAATGTCTAAGGAAATGGAAATGCTGATTATTCTGATTTCATCATTATACTTCTATACATGTATCAAATTACCATGCCATGTCTCATAATGTATAATTCTAAAATATATAAATATTTGCAATTTTAAAAGTGCTTAGTTTTGGCTTTGGAGGTAGATATGTTAGGGGAGTTATACTAAAATATTAAAAATATTAGATATATAAAACTAATGAAAACTATTTGAATTTGAGCATGATCCTTTAACAGAATAAATTTAAAACTATGTGGCTTGAGATGAATTATTTTGACAGAGTGTCCCCTGACTAAAATGTAGTCTCTTATGAAAGGAAGATGAGTCTAAAGGCCAAGAACCTCTCTCACTCACAAACAAACAGGGAAGGCCAGCCAGATAGCTCAGCCAACTAAAGTGCCTGCTTAGGCAGGCACAGGGACCAGGGTTCAATCCCCAGCATGCCCTGCTGGCCCCGCCCCTGGGGCACACTGAGATGGTCATTGAGACTGGGCGTGTTGGCATGCAACTGTAATCCCAGCACTTGGGAGGCTGNAAACAGGAGGATCACTACGAGTCCAATCTGTGTAGTGAAACCATGGAGACCCTGTACTAACTATACTTTTTTTTAAAAAAGAAACAAATAAATAGGGCTCATCTTATTTCAAGGAATGATCTCTTTATCCTGAAGTTGGGCTGGTGTGGAGCTTGGAGGAATCCAGGTGCAAGCTGTGAGTAGCAATGTTACTGCCATGTAACTCACCAGTCATAGCCGACCTCCTAGCAGACACCCTGCCTTGGCTTTTGCTTTGAACCTGTTCGCCCTGCGTGGTGTGGTAGGGGTTCTGCATCCACCACTTCTGCCTGTGCAGATCCTACCCATCCTGTAAGGTGAGCTCCATGGCCAAGTCCACTTGGCAAATTCTATAATACTGTGTCCAACAGTAAGCCATTGTTCCTTGATTGGATGGCCCTAGGACTTCTCTCCATCTCTATGTTCACAGTCTTGCATCCCAAATTGTCTTGTTCTGTGGTTCTTAGTACACTTCTTGCCTTGTCTGCAAGACCTGGAGACACAGGATCTGATTTATTTACTGTCTCCAACACAACACCTATTGTAATTGAATAGGATTTCTTGGTAGTTCAACAAATTTGGTAACAAGTGAGTGACTATACTGTATCACAGAAAGAAGAACCGATGGTTTCATAATCAAGTCAAGTTAGGTTGTGTTGCTTTGCAAATAATTCCAAAACTCAGAAGTTCAGAACTATAAAGAACTATTTCTTTTTTATAACACAAGCCTAACATGGATTAACTGGCTGTACCATTCTGAACCAAGTATGCAATGAAACAGAGACTCATCGTTGGAATATCAATGATTACCATAGCAGGTAGAAAGTGAGAGGATAAGTCACGCCTCTAAAGTCTATTACCTGCAATTGGCATATGAATGACACTTCCCAAACATCAGTGGCACATCTTATTTTGAGGTGTTCAAGGAACTATGGTTTTGCCATGTCCAGCATATCCAGTGAGCAGTTCTGTTGATTACTAACAAGAGCATATGAAATGAATGTTTTGTCTCCAAGTTGGAGGTCCTTTCTATAAGGGTGGAAAGATGGTAACTTCTACTCTAATGTAACTGTTTAATAATTTTCCTACAGTACTGGTATAGAAGTCAGAAATAATAAGCATCCATTTTAACCATTTTGATATTACAGATAGGTTACAGATAAATGGTATAGTTTCTAATGAAATATATCTAAAAATTTATTAATTGACTAAGTAGAACAGTGTTAGCACCAGAAATGGAACTTTTGTTCTTTTTTTTTTTTTTCTCATCCTTAACTATTTGGGATTGAACCGAGGAACTTGTACAAGCTAGACATGTGCTCTTCTATCGCTGCAGCCCCAGTCCTTTTTCATTTTGAGAGTGTTTGACTTTGTTCACCTAAGCTGGCCATGAACTTGCTGTGCTGCCTCCTGAGCCTGCAGCGTAGCTGGAAGGATTGCAGGTGTGTGTCACCTTCCTTACGTGGTGGCCCTGCTGCTTTTAAGGACTAAAACATAAGAAACTCAAAAGAATCATTGTATTTACTAGCATAATAATTAATTAAATGTAATTTAATATATTGTTGTATGTCTCTTTTCTACTACCAGGATTGATCTTCAGAGAAGACAGGAAGGAAGGGACTGTGGTAGGCACAGCGGCATGTGGCCCAACGCCAGCACTCAAGGAGGCTGGGGAAAGTGCAAGTCTCATGTGGGCAGATTAGAGAGCAACTTGCCCCAAGCTGAAAAGAACGGGGATAAAACTCCTCTGTGGTAGAATGTTGCTGTGCTTCATCTCCAGTGCCAGGGGAAGGAGAAAATAGAAGAAAAGGAAAGGTTTGTCAATGAGGTATTTGTGATATTAAATAATTTAATCTTTGACAAAGAGAACAAGTGAATTAAAGAAAAAGAAACCATATATATGTATAGACATTTATATGGTTTTCTGTTAACCTAATAATAAGTTGTGGTGCTATTTCTAAAACTAATAGCTATCTAGCTACCAAAGAAATGTACACATAGCTAAGCACGCATTGCTGTATCCATGGATGGAGAAACAAAAGTGGAGGCTGCATAGAAGAGAGAGGACAGAGGGGCCTCTAGAAGCCAGGCACAGCAGGACAGAGGCCAGTGGTTCAGAATCAAAGACCACTCCGCCATTGTCACAAGGGCACACGAGGTAACTCTCGGATTAGGGAGTCCTTACTGTGCAGAATCCAAATGTCAGGTGAATCCGAGGAGGACCTAAACAGAACCAGGAGAAGTCGCTTCCTAAAAAGAGTGTTCGAGGGAAGTATGAAAGTGTGGTGACCAGAATGCTCGCGTCGCACTGAGTTACGAAGTGCGTGTAAGGGCTGCGGGTCCAGAGGTCACTCAGAGGTCACTCAGAGGTCACTCAGAGACTCCTGCAGATTTTTTAAAGTACCCAGTCTGGCTACCCGGGATAAGAAAACTCTCCTTTATTCATGAAAAAAGCTCAAGTGAGTAAACTTTGGTCAGCAGTTTGAAGAGTTGCTCTTTCTTGTTTCCAAAATCTCAGCTACACTCCCAAGATCATCACCTTCATCCACGTGCTGCACCAAGAAGGCTCCTAGCTTGAAGCAGGTGTTCGCGGGGTAACCGGGGCTCCTTGTGTGGAGCGCATCTCCTCCTGGGTTGGCTGCTTTATTGTAGCAGCTGGGAAAGGGGCTGACCTTCTCCTGGCGGTCTGAGGAGGACCCTGGAGAGTTGATCTTTGTTTTGGGCCCTGGGTGAACAAGAAAGGAAACCTTCACTGTCCTTATTAACTTTTAATATATGTTGGCATATCTATGAAGCTTGATTTAGTAACAGTGATCATAAAAGTGAAAGTTCATGCGATTGTTCTAAAACGATGATTGAGGAAAAATGCTTTCTTGACTCAGAACAGTCATAAGTCAGGAGCATGAAGAAGGTATCTTTGGTCTGTATTCTATGACTATAAGCAAAACATTTGAGCCAGGTAACTTTATAAAGCAAATTGCTTTATTCACCTCACAGCTATGCAAGTTCACATCTCTGGTATCCATTCGGCAGGGAGTTGGAGTCACAATGACAGGAGTGTGTGCAAAAAGAGGAGATCACATCCCAGGACAGGAAACCAAAGAGGCTAAGAAGCAGCCAGCCTCTTCTTTTATAGTAGTTTTCTTGATGACTGACTCAGGCCTTCTGAGTAGTACTTCAGTCCTTTGCAAAATGAGTGCAGTCGGCGACCTAAGGACCTTCCACACGCTTCTGACTCTTAGGGATCCCACAGTCTCTCCAGAGCGCCACATTAGGGACATCAAACCCTGCGATGTAAGTTCCCAAGCCTCTGCAAAGAGACCAGGGCCTGAGGGGAGGAAACTTGATCCACTGCCTTCTCTTCTGTTAGGCTAAGTTCCAAAATGTAAGACACTTGAGGCCAGTGGCAGCCCGGAGGTGGGTTGTGGGCATTCTGAATAGACTGAGCGCCATATTTCTTCAATGAGCGGTTGTACAACTTTTGAGTAATGTGAACCACAGCAAATCAAGATAATAAAATCAGGGGTTTGGCACATAAATGTCATGTCCAGGAGCCCCTCCACAGCCGAGGTATGCAGGGCTGTAGATAATGGATCATTTTCTATGTAAATAATTTGATTTGAAAAATGTATTTAAAAGTCTTAGATCCATGTAGTCTATAATGGTTCGTGAATGAAGAATAGAATCCTTGGTAGAGAAGAGCTACTTAGTACCACATATTCTATTGTTCAGTCAATATGTTGGGGGAATCTTGCAGTAAATTCTGGCTCCCCTGGAAAATTCTAGATTCTGGAAATGGAAAGTTTGCAGTTTTAAAGATCAGGGTAGGTGGTGAAGGGGTGTGTGTGTGTGTGTGTATGTGTGTGTGTGTGTGTGTGTGTGTGTTTGTATTTGTTTGGGCATGAAAATCTTTCTGGGAAGAAAACAATCCTTAGAAAAATTTCTATAGCATCATTACCCTAGCAAAGAGTTCTTTACTTTTCATTATAGCTTCCTCTTCTCCATCTAGATACCCCATGCTTGATAAAGTGTTTTCCTTGAAACGCCCACTGATCTGAACTAAAAAGTTTCCCTCAATCCTAAACAGAATACCTCTCACCGAACTCACTGATGAAAAAATGAGTATCGCTAAGCATGCAGTTGCTGCCAGGTGGTTCTTGTCTGATGTGGTCGTTGAATTCTATTGATCACACTGAAGACAGAATTTCCAGTCCTGGGATTGTAGGTGAGATTCATGAGCCTCAAAGAATGTATCAGGCCCACGTAGATCCGCTTTGACCAAAAGGTCACTTCCTCTCTTCAGACCTCTGTCTGCTATTCACTAGCATTTCAGGTGAAATTCAGCTAAATGAATACAAGCATAAACACCACCAAGTTCCCTTCTACCAGACAGCAATATTTCCAAATCCTTCTGATTGTTTCAATATAGCACGTAGAGATGTATATTTTTATTTCAACATATTTTTTTTTCTGACTGACAGTTAAATTCCTGGAATGAGCTCTATGAATTTGGAGGTAAATAAAGCTACAGTTAAAGTTACAAATGAGGGAAGCTACTTTAAGATAATGAACTGAGAGCCTGTATTTAACCCACATCAATCATACATGTTCTAGGACCCTTCCCAAAAGATGCCTCATTACACACAATGTCAGCTTCTTCAAGTTTCTAATCTTACATTACATCAGTCAAATGGTCTATATACAAAAATCGCAGGCCTTTGCTCTAGGAAGAGAGAGCAACTTTCTGAGTGTACCTACAAGTACCAGGTCTTTTTTACCCTCAGCAGAACTCTAGTCCTTCTATTTTTTTCTAAACAAGATTTCTACAAATATTTCCATGATTGAAAATTATGCTTGAGGGCTAGGGAGATAGCTCAGTGGAATAAGCACTTGCCTGGCAAGCGCTAGGTCCTAAGTTCAATTCCTGGTACCGCAAAAAAAAAAAAAAAAAGAAAAGAAAAGAAAATTATGCTTGAACTTCAACCACACATAGACATAGATATACAGAGACATGTACACATATAAAAGACATATAAATACATACACGTACATCCATATTAGAGTGTAGATTTTATTATTCTAGCTATTTTTGAGGATGCTTCAGCAAGTTTTCATAGGCTACTCAAAATATAAAAGTATCATTTCTTTTCTATTTGTAAAATAGGGGAGTTGGTTAAGAACAGAGAGTGAAACAACTACCTTACATGAGGTTAGTTGTATACAAAAAGTTTTCGTTTTCATTATTTCATTCAGTCTTCGCAACAGACCTATCATAAGCATCAAGCATGCTATTAATCCATCTTATAAGTGAAAAATCTGAGGCTTAAATTCATATCTAACATTACATATCAGGAAATAGAGGCAGAATTGCAATATAAAATATCACAACCTAAATCTGCTATGCTTCTTGTCATAATTCTTTCCAGAAAGATACGATGATTCTAAATACGTAGTTTTGTTCTGCTCACTTTTATCAACCTACCTATTCCTGCATTTAATCCTGCTAAGTCACTTTATAATTCATTAGTTTTTAGATTTTTTTTAACAATACCTGTGACACTTTTCTTTGTCCGTTTTGGTACAGAAGTGCTCTCAAGCTTTGCTGGAAGCACATGCCCTGGGCCTACAAAGATAAAACCCACGTTTCCCCAGACTAGAAATCTTCTCTGCTTCTCTCAGTCACTTGGATGCATTCAGCCCACAAGTGTTATGCAGAAAATTTAAATACAAGTCTTTAATTTAACAAATCCACCCACAGGGTTCCAGAAGCTGAAGTCAGCATGAGTCTTAAGAGAAAATATCACACTGGGAAAAAAATAGTACATGTGAGAAAAATACTGTGAATTTAGAAGCATTTGTTTTACAAACTACAGCTGCAGAGTGAAAGAAAATGACATCTCGCTTTGATATTAAGCATCCCTCCATAACACATCCATCTGTGGCGTGTTTTGCAGTCGCTTACCCGCTAAACCTCTCCACACACAGATTTGCACACGAGGCACAATACAGCTGACCCCGTTTTACAGATGGAGAGAACAGAAACACAGCGGGATGGAGTGAACTTCTCAAAGTTTCCGATTCGTTTTCAGGCATCTGCCATCGGGCAGGAGTGAACTAAATAAGCGACACTCGTCTTTTATTAAAGTTGATGAAAAGAAATTGTGTTGGCTCTTGGATTCGCTCTTTAGGAGGGGATTTCAGGCAGAGCTCTTGTTGAAATCTCTTGTCTGGAAGCCACTTTGTGGAGCAGAACTCAGTCTTTAATTGAATTGTGTGTCCCTGGGGCTACTGAGGAGAAAGGTCATGCCCAGGAGGGCAAATAGCTTTTATGACAACCTGAGCAAAGTGACCATTCAGAAGAAAAATCGATTGAGTAATGAGAAGTCCCAGTTACTTTTCTCATTCCTGAAGCAAAGTGCCTGGTGCCCAAAGTTAAGGAAGGAAAGGTTTATTGAACCATAGTTTGTAGAGCTTTCTGTCCATAGTCAGCTGGGCCCAAGGCAGGGTAGCACAGAAGGCAGTGTCACAGAGGGGAAACCATTTATGGCGGGCACAGTGTAGCAGAGCAAGCAAGGGACCTTAGCAATGTCTTTCTGTGTCCCCTTTATACTCCATCCAGATTGTGTGGATTAAGATATTGCCAAGCAAATCTGTGGACTGATTCAGAAATCACACACCCTTATTCCCAGTGTAACACACTCTAGGTTCAGCTAACACTGAGAAAGCTTCCCCTAGATCCCATGAGGCTTTGCGGGGATGTCTGGACACCAGAGAGCCCTGGACTGGCAAAGGGAGACACAGCTTTGGTCACAGGGCTGCTTTCTCAGACAAGGTTCCTCCTTACACTGTGTTTCAGTGATCTCATCTTTAGAGCAAAGGGGAGCCATCATTAGAATTTTAATGGTCCTCACCACAGAGCACTTAGGCCAGCAGCAGCTTGCTGCATCACTTGCTTCCTAGAAATGCAAATTCATGGTCTTCAGCAATTATCTAGTGAATCTGAAGCACCAACGTGGCGTCTGAGTTCTGACTCCTGAAGCCATTCTAGCTACTAGGATGGATGTTAAATGAAAACTTCTCACCTATGATTTCTCTAATGCCCTTTCAACCTGGTTATTAAGAGGACATACTACACTTTTCAGATAATTGTAGGGATATTTCAGATTTTTCAGACCATGTGTTAGTTTATAATTATTATTATTTAATGTATGTGGTTGTTTCAGGGTCTCACTACATCGCTCAGACTCATGGTGATCCTCCTGCTTTCAGTCTCCCAAGCACTGGAATTACAGGCATGCACAACTACACCTGGACTCTGGCTGGCTCAGCCTGCCCTGGGGGCAGGGCTGGCATGACAATGTGCTTCCGGGTATTGAACCGAGGACCCTGTGCTTGCCTAAGCTTGCCTAAGTAGGTGCTCTAGTCCTCTCAGCTGTATCTCCCCCCGCCCATGTTAGTTTAATTTCATGTTTTGTATCAATTTTCTATATTTTAGTAACAAAGCACTCCAGGGACAAGATCAGAGAAACTAGAAATCAAGATAGGAGAGAGTGTCGTGTAATGTCTCTTTTCACCAGAATGAATTGTGTTTAGGCTCTCCTCCTGCAGCTCACATTTTGAAAGCAGTATATAATAAATGAATATGAAATTCCAAGCCATTCCTTCATTTACTTATTCACTTTGTACCTCCCTGTACCATGAAAGTAAGACATGAGCATAAATTAGTCACTGGCTTCTCCTTCTCCAGAACATTTCAGTGACATGAAATAAAGCACATTGAAGATTTTGTAGTTCTTTAAGAAGCAACCTAAAATTCAGATACACTTCAGGATACAGATCTTGCAGTAAGACATTTGAAGTCAGAACCTTTAAAACTCCCTTGCTTGTTGAAGCTCATAGTGTGACACATAACAGGTGGTGGACAAACATTTATTTAATCAGATTGATCTGGGAAGCTTTCTGTGGCAGATATATAGTGCACGATTATAGCTAGAAGAATAGAAAATTAGTGAATGGAGAAACTAGGAATAACAATACTGCAAATGGAAGAGGAGGAGGAGGAGGACGAGGAGAAGGAGGACGAGGAGGAGGACAAGGAAGAGGAGGAGGACGAGGAAGAGGAGGAGAAGAAGGAGGAGGAGAAGGAGAAGGAGAGGAAGAAGAGTAAAACAAATGGATGGGTGTTGAAGCCAAGAAAACTTGCTATTATTGATGGGAGAAGATGGGATCTTTCAAATAGCTGAAGAACAGAGTTTCTTTCATTCATCTAGAAGGAGAAGCATATGTAAAGAAGGATGCAGTAATAGGGTACAAATCTTGAGGATTTTTTCAAAGATCAGGTTCTTAACAACAAGGTCTGAGAAGGCTGAACAGATGCAGCAAAGAGACATAATTGAGGTGTGTTAAAGAGAAGTGATGGCAGTTTAGTTGGTGGAGTGCAGAATTTTTTTTTATACACTTTCCACTCTTGCTTTATAC
>NDGN011461839.1:0-18488 GCA_002564285.1 Tympanoctomys barrerae
TTTTTTCTTTTTCTCTTTTGTACTGGGAATTAAACTCAGGCCCTTGTGTGGGGCTGCACCGCTGAGCCCCACAGGAGCAGTCTTGCTGTGCCCATGGTCCCCCAGGCCCATCCCCTACAGAATGATCCTGGTGGCCTGCAGGGCAGTGGAGGGACAAGCTGGGCTTGCCACCTTTGGAGTGGGAGAGAAATCCAGCAAGGGAGCCTCAGTGGCCTCTGAGTTGCGTGGCTTAGCCCCTCCTGGCCTCTTCTACACCTCGATCTGGAGGCAGCAGACTGTGAGCCCTGAGGGAGGCCAAGGCTCAAAGGCTTTCTCCACAGTCTGAGGAAACACTCAGCCCCAGCTGATCCATTTGCCTCCCAAACCCAGCTGGAGCGTGTGTGCATAGACCGGAGTGTGGCTCTCCAATCAGTCCTAATTAAGGCATCTGTTCTGGGTCCAGAGATTGCAGCTGGGCCTGGCAGGGGGCCCTGGCTTTCCCAGTGCTCAGGCCCACCAACTGCAGCCACCTGCAGCCAGCAACAGTGCGGGTCCACCTTCCCGCAGAGATCTGCCAGAGGGCGAGTGAGTGCAGCCAGCGCCTCCTCTGCCGAGTTACCACATGACATTTTAAAATCACCTGCAAGCTTAAATCCAGAGAGTACCCACAGTCTACGCACTTAACAGCTTGGAGGATGATTCAGAGGAAGTAATTTTCCAAAGTGAACATAATCATCTGTTGGTGTGAGAAAGCAAACACTCTTTCATTAGCGTTGGAAACTCAAGGGGAACTTGCTAAATCCATGGATACAGCACTTTGGTAAGAGGCTGGAGAACAATACCACAGCTGGAAGAGAGGCCATGCTCAGCCCCGCACCCCCTACCTCATTCTGAGTTCAACCAAAGAAGAGCTCTCTTGGAGGGAAGGCGGAAGCCCAGCTTCTTCCTGTTTACATGATAAGCAGCTCCTTAGTGTCCTGTAACCCCCCATCCTGGGAATCCCAGAATTCAGAGCACCCAGGTCTACTTCATTCAAACAGTAATTTGTTTCCTTTATTCTGGGGGATGTGTTCCAAGATGGTCGGTGGAACTCAGAACCAGTCCCAAACCCTATGTGTGCTACATTTTCTACACTACACACATATGATAAAGTTTTCTTTATAAGTTAGGCACAGTTTTGTAAATGGGATATGGACCAAGAGACGGAGGTAGGGCAGGAGAAGGAGACGTAAAAAGAATTAATATGTGTTCTGTACACACACCAACTCTCCACAGTGAATGAAATCATTATGTACTGCACCACGAATGGCATCTTCCTGAGTTAAAGACATCCTATTACAGTGATGTATGCATACCCACGCTTATAGCCGCACAATTCCTCAGAGTTAAATCTTAGACATATCCTATATGAGATGAATGGATAGAAAAAATGTGGTATTTATACAGAATGGAATCCTATTCTACCAAAAAGAACGTGAGTCATTTGTAGGAGAATGGATGAACCTTGAGATCATAAAGTTCAGCAAAGTGAATAAGATAGTTTAGTTTAAATATCACATGATTTCCCATATATAAGAAACCCAAGGGTCAGGGGACATAGCTCAGTGATCCAAGCTCCTGCCTGGCAAGTGCAAGGACCAGAGTTCGATCCCCGGTATTGCATACTGTGTTGGTCCTGGAATCGGGCGCCCCGGGCCAGCTACTGAAACCGGATGCATGCCTGTAATCCCAGAGCTGGGGAGGTTCAGAAAGGAGGATCACTATGAGCCTGAGCTGCATAGTGAGACCCGGTACCAAATACATAAATATTTTTTTTTTAATGAAAAAGAAACTCAAACTAACAAAGGGCAAAATAAAAGATAACAAAGAGGAGGGAGATAGAGCCTTTTTTCAAATATGAAGGTGATCAAGAGATCCAGAGAGGGAGGGGAGAGGAAGGAGAGGGAAAGGGATGAAGGAGAACTGAGATGCGCTTGTTGGGTACCGCATGCTAGCTCCCCCGAAGGAGTGGAATCACATAATGCAGACATGTACTAATAAAGAATCAAAACTGAAAAATATATAAATTAGGCACTGTAAGAGATTAATGACTCGTAAGAAAACAGCAATTATAACAGCATACTATAATAAAACTTACTTAAACCTTACGAATCTTTCCTGGAATTTTTCCACTTAATGCTTTGGGAACCTAGTTGACCTTGGGGGGTGGAGTCCAGAGGAGAGGACCACTGTACATTTCCATGTGACCTTAACCTGGTCAAAGCTCCTGTGTTTATTCTATGAAATTAAAGATTGGTTTTTTCTTTGCTGACTCAGCTGCTGGAAGTGCGAGTTAGGTGTGGCATGTGGAGCTGGTGATCAAACTGCGGTCCCGCAAGCCTGACTGGGTTTGCCTAGGCAGGCGCTTAAACAACTGAGCTAACCAGCAAGCCCTCTATTCTATGAGATTAAAACATAGATTCCAGTCCTTACCTTTCCTGAGGCTGCAATAACCACTGGCCTATCTGAGAACTCCACATGGATGGAGAATAGGGGACTTGAAGCTGGCCTGGCCAAAGCAGGATTCTCAGTCTCTGCGCCCTTTCCATGGTCCTATCTCTATATAAGAAACCACTCCCAAATCTAGTAACTTAAAGCAAATCATATTGGCACCAGATGGGGCCTGAGGAGTTCCCCAAAGAGAAGTTAGAGACCTCAACTCACCTCACCCACAGGGCAGGTTGTAGGTTTGCTGACTTCTACCAAAAAACTGAGATTTTCAAGGTGCATGGGGAGATTAGACAGAATCTTGAAAGTACACATGCAGAGGGAGTGGAGTGTGGGCCCTTGGGAGGGAGGCATCTGTGGTTGGAGCTGGATATGCTTGTGTGATCTCGGGCGCATGTCAAGGTGGCTGCTCTGGGTATCTGTCAGGTCTGAAGAGCTCTGAAGAGCTGTGTCTGAATGTCAATCATTTTCATGTATTTCAAGTTGAGACGCCGCCTCCTCAGTGATGCTGCTTTGCTAGGATGGAGAGTGTGGGAGGGAGGGCAATTTCCAGGTGAGATGCTTGGGCATCACTTTACAGGCTTGCTGTGTTCTTAAGACCTTAAGGGATTCTTTTTTTCAAATGGGTATCCTGGAAGGGAAAAAGGCATTGTAGTTTTGGGTAATTTTTGTGTCCTGATGCTGAAGTTTTTCTTAAAAGTCCAATATGGTTTTTCTTGTCTCCTTGCTACCTATGTTTACTTTTTCTGTCCCACTGCAAGCTTCCTAGTTTTGTTGTTTGGTTTGGTTTCTTGAAACAGGATTTCACTATTTCATGCTGGCCTCAAACTCATAGTGATCCTCCTGCCCCAGCCTCCTGAGTGCTGGGATTAAGGCATGTGCTACCATGCCTGGCAGTATTCTTTATTTTTCTCATGAACCTGTGATTTTTGTGTGGCTCCAGGAAGCAGCATATGGGACAGCTCAATTTGAGACTAGCAGGGCTTGCTGGCTCACACACACAATAGCCCAGATTCGCTGTCATCCTCTGGACAGGTAGGCCTGTGGGGCAAGGATGAGGTTCTCCCCAGACTGCTGGGGCTTTGTCAGTGCCTAGTGACTGAGCTCCAAGCGTGAGTGATGGAGACGAAGCAGAAGCTGCTCATGTCTTAGGACTACAGGCCTGGAAACTGGCAAAGCATTAATCCTGTTGTATTCTATCAACCCAACAGTCACAGCGCCTAGATTCAAGAGGCAGGCACGTAGCCTCCAACTTTCTTTGGAAAGAATATCAAAGAATTCAAGGACATGTTCTAAAACTGTGATATGTCCCAAACCTCCTCCTGCTCGATTCACCAATTGCTCAAGCAACTAGGAGTCATCTTTGCTGTTGGAGAAGGCTCTACAGTGACCAGGTCTGAGCAGCCTCCCCTTGCAACCCTGTACCCGTGCTGGTTCCTGTGGAACCAGCGATATGAGCACTTGGTTACTATTATGCTGGGGTGAGATGGGGCTGTAGCCTGCCTGTCCCTTCAACATCAGTCCAGTTGTTGATATGGGTTATTTTCACCTAATAGCTAGATGCAGTTAGAAGCTCCAGCATAACAAATTCCAAATGTTTGTTTCAGTGATTTATTTTTTTAGTGAAGACATTTAAACTTTTGAAGAGAAACCTGAAAATGAGCATTTAGGAGCATTCCAAATAAAGAATAAAACTCTCATTAGGACTTTAAAACATTGATGTTCTTAAATGAATTTTTAAAAATCCACTGAGGTGGAAAGCAAGTTCAAAAACAATGAAACTAGATCGTCTTCTTAAAAATACTTCTTAAACTTTTTTTAGTACTTTGGTGTAGAGAATCGATTGTGTGAATTGAAATAGAAATCACAAGACACAGTGGCTACGTGGTCAGTCCTTCCCTTAGGGAAGTGGCAGCTTGTTGATAGGATTTCTTTTAATCCAATATAATGAGATTTTGCCTAGGGGTTTGAATGTTGGAAAACTCAGTAATATTGGAAATTCAAGTTCATATCAGAGAGACTGATTGTGAGGTGCCCTTGTGCTAACCAAAGTGAGATGACACGGGGATGGCAGTACACAGCTGCTCCTGCCAGGGGCACGGCCACAAGACAACAAGTGCTTTCATGGTGGCACTGCCCACCCAGATCCTCCTAGCAGAGCCTGCTCTGTCCTTGGAGGGCGGGGAAGGAAGCCCAAGAGACCAGTTGGGCATCATCTGGACCTTGGCCCCTGTGGCAGGAAGCGCCTGGCAAAAATAGGACCTTTGGCAGTACTGACTTGGGGTTGGAATCTCCCTCTTGTGATGGTGGATGATTTTCAACCCCCTTGAGATCATGTCCAACTCGAGCTTCAAGCCCAAATGCAGCACTTGGCTATGTCTAAAGGTTTGAGCCCCAGTGCTGTGCATTGGCTGGAGGGTGCCAAGGGCAATTAGAAAGGCAGGCAGTGGGTTGCACGCTTCACGTCAGCAGAAGGGCCTAGGTTTTTCTCCTGTTCTTTGTTTTCAGTATTTTTTTAATGACTTAAAAAATGACTGCTTACAACTTCAGCCCCTGGGATCACACAGACCATGTGGGGTGGGGAAGGCTGTGGGGAGCCAGAGACCTAGCCGGTCTCAGTGCAGATGACGGCCCTGGAGGGCTCCCCACCTCCCTCCTGGCCTGTGCTGCTGGGTCAGAGCCTGCACAGGGACTGAAGAAGCTGAAGCTTCAGACGAAGCAACCCCTTCCATGGTCTCCTCTATACCACAGTCCTGGAGCAAGAGTGGGAACCCAGGAGGACAGGTGAGTCTCACCTGCACTGTCTAAAGTCCAGCTCAGAAGCCCTCCCTGCCTCCAAGATGTCTGTCCCCAGCAGTGAGAGGCCAGGGCCGATCAGAGCCAGGTTCAATCCACTCCACAATGGTGGCAAAGAAAAACCAAGGTCAGTTTACCAAAATAGCTGTATTATCTATAAAATTGAACTCTAGCGAGTCACTGATACTGGAGGCAGCGACGAGCTGCACCCCGGCTTGCAGAGGGCAGCTGGCTCTGTCCTACCAGCCCACAGTGGAACGTCTATATTGAGCGGCACATGGGCGCATCATTTGTAAGGCCTCAGAAACCTGGACACTTTGGAACGTAGCAACCGGATGAAGGATCTTGGAAACATCTCTCGGGACTCCTGGGCTGTGTACTTGAAATAGTTCTGGGGGTGGGCCAAGACATCAAACAGAGCCTTGATCAGTTTCTTATCCTAAAGAGAAGAGAATTTTTGTTACTATGCCAAAATACTTAAACATTCTGACATTTTGCCAATGGAACTATAATGATCCAGTGTTAGGCAGTAGGTTGATTAACTGAAAAACACTTTGTGAAAATTGTTTCCTCTGATTTTTATCTGCTTCCCACTTTTCATTTTTCCCAATTATCTGTAATAAGTATGCATTACTTTTTGTGAGATGGGTGGGAAATAAACCTAGAACCAGCATACTGAGCTAAATTCCCAGTCCTTTTCCCCCCACCATCTGTCAACCCAGAGCCCCTTCTTTTTCTTCCCAAGAAGACTGAGTTCCACATTGATGTGGTTGAAGTCCCTCACAGGGTTCTTCTGGGGTGCTTCACAATAACTGCGTCCTTTCAGAGTGACGTCGACATTTTCTGGAATGTCGACAGTCTGATTGCTAAGAACGGTCTTCATTCTTGCAGGAGATGAGGCAGAGAGCCCCAGTCCTTTTTTGAGACAGGGTTTCACTAAGTTGCTAAATCACCCAGATTAGGCTCAAACTTGCAATCCTCTTGCCTCAGCCTCTTATCTCATCTACATTATTTTTAAAAAATTATTTATTTATTTATTTGGTATAGGGTCTTGCTACACAGTTCAGACTCATAGTGATCCTCCTGTCTCAGCGTCCCCAGTGATAAGATTATAGGCATATGCCACCACACCAAGTTTCAGTGGCCAGCACAGCACTGGGGGTTTCAGGGCCAGCACAGCATGTGGTACTGTGGATTGAACCCAGGTCTTTGTGCTTTCCAGGTAGGCATTTAGACCACTGAGCTATCTCCCCAGCCCATCTGCATTACTTTTTAAAAGAAAATTTAATATGTAAAAATCTGTTTTCCCTTAACCAGATGAGATGCAACACAAGAATTTGGGGAATATTTATAGGGTTAGTGCTATGGCAATCATTTGTTGCTAATTATGTGTCTAAAATTTGGGGAATAAATAAGGAGCCACATGTCCTCTACTACTTGCAATTAATATGAAAACATTATGTGCCACTGGCTTGGATTTATAAGCAAGTCCCCTTGACCTTGCCCTTCTACAAATTTCCAAATTAAAAAATATAATTTCACTTGACAAAAGATAAAACCTTTTTTAAAATAATAAAAAAGACTGGAGAATGTCTGATGTTGGCTGGGGGCAGGTTTGGGGTCTAAAATGTGGCAGGATGGGGCAGGAGGGCCTTCTCCCCGGGTGCTGGGGTGCTCTGGATACTCCCACATGCCCCTGAGGCATGACTCACCTTCAGTATTTCCTGATGGTTCTCAGATGCATAGAGCCTGCCGTCTCGAACTATATCTTCTATGAGTTCCTGGTAGTCTTCTGTTGGAATAAAGGATGTATTTTAAATTTTAAAGAGAATAAAAAGGAAACGATTAAAAACAATACAGTATTTTAAAACAAGATGGTAGGAAATTAACAGTGGTTATTATATTGTTATCTTCAAAGTTCCTGCTCAGATTACCAGATACTGGCATGTAAAACTGTGTAAAACTGATCAAACAATGTAAGCATTAACAGTTTCTTTCAATAAACTAATAGAAATTAGCAGTACAATTATCTTAGCTATCTTGTGTGTGTGTGCGTGCGCGCGTGTGTGTGTATTTTCTCCTTTCCTGCACCCCAGTTATTCTTTTCTTTTGAGCAGTTTCTTTCCCTTCACAATAGCTATTATACCTGTTAGATTATTTACCCTTTAGTTTTTTATACTAGGGAGACAATATGTTTACATGTGAGTTTGATTTATTTTACATATGAGTATGGTCTCTAGTTGCATCTATTTACCTATAAAAAAACCTCAAGTTATCTTTCTTTATAGCTGAGTAGTACTCCATTGTACATAAATACCAGTCTTTTTTATCCATTTCTCAGTTGATTGGCCTTTGGGTTGTTTCCAGGATTCAGCTATGACAAATTGTGCTGCTATAAACAGCTTCACATATGTTGCTATAGTATGATGTTTTCAGCTCTTCTGGGAAGATACCGAGGAGGGGGATAGCTGGGTCGAGTGGGGCCTCTGATCCTAGTTTTTGGAGGCATCTCCACATTGATTTCCACAGTGATAGCACCATCCCACACTCCCACCAACAGTGGAGAAGGGCTCCTCTTCTCCCACAGCACCTCCAGCATTTGTTATTGGCTGACTTCTTGAGGTTAGCTATTCTTGCTGGGGTGAGATGGAATCTCAGTGTTGTTTTAATTTGCATTTAGCAAATGACCAATGATATTGAACATGTTTTCATATATTTGCCATCTGTAGTTCTGCATCTGGAAAGTGTGTATTCATCTGAGATGCCCATTTTTGGATTGGGTCTTTGAATGTGGGTGCCTGATTTTTTTCAATTCTTTGTGTGTTCTAGACAGAAATTAATGACATATTTTGTAGGCATGTAGTTTACCATTTTTTAAGCTTGCTATTGGATTTTCACAACGTTCTGCTCCGCGTCTCCCTGGGGCTGCTCTCAGCAGTGGCCATTCCAGTCCTGAGAAGCCATCAGCAGGGAACCCCATCACCTGTCTGTCTCCTCTTCCCTGTGTGCATCCAGGAAGTACTCAGCTCTGGACCCATCTTCCCTCACCACATCACGGGTATCTTGGCCAGTACATTTGTGTTTTCTTTCCGACATGATAGAGTATTCTCTGCTCTGGTCTTTCCCATCGTCATGCAAACTTGCGCTAGTGCTGCTGATCTTAAAACTCCCTCCCTCGACCTCCTTTCTCCCGCCAGCAGTCATCCCACTTCTCTGCTCCCTCTCGCAGCAAAACTTCTTCAAAGAATGCCCAGCCGAATAGCTCTGCTTACCCTCCCCATCGTGCCCCTTATGTTATCCGCCCTTGTGTTATGTTCTAGAAGACAGTCACACTTCTTCCCCCCCAAGCGAGCCTCTTGTTTATGTAAATGGGGCTGGGGATGGACAGTTTGCATGGCCAGAGAGCAGACGGGCTCTGCTCACTTTCCCATCAGCAGTTTTTATCCTGACTTACCCATCAACGCAGTGCACACAGTGATCTTCCACATGCAGTCCCCGCACCCTCAAAGTCTAGCCTGTTCCCCACACTCCTAATTCAAATCAAGCATATGCAAAGCACAATCCTTTCCAGATCCCAGACACATTAAAAATGCCTCTTTGTATGCCTATCATGCACGACAAAGCCACACAAATTATGAGATCATTGAAACTGGATGGAAGAAGCTCTTAAAAAGTTTCTCTCAGTTAAAAGAAGGTGCATGGAAATTAAACCTATAACAGTCATAATTACTAATTAATAGTATCCTCGCTACTATATTATTGGGATGTCTTTCTCCTCAGCCTTACTGAACATAAAATATGAACAAGGGTGCAAGTTTTCATTTACTTTTTGCCTTGGATCCCTCTGCTGTAGGTTCTACCTCAGAGACCTGGCTCCTGTCAGACACGCAGAATGCTATTCTGAGGTAATTGAAAACAGAGACTGCAGTTTGTCACCAATACTCCAGATGCTTGCTGATTGCTGCCTCTTAAAAAGTGTTCCCTCTGCTCCCAAGAGCTACTGTGTCTCCCCTCTTGCTCCAGTGCAGAGAGAAGCAGTGAAGCATTGGAGATAAGAACTAGGCTCTGGAGTTCCAAAGACCTGGGTCAGTCCCAGCTCTGCCACTTTGTCACACTGTGATTTTTTTTTTTTTTTTTTTGTGGCTGGCTCAGCCTACCCTGGGGGTGGGGCTGGTGCAGCATGTGGTGTGGGGGATCTAACCATGGTCCCAAGCTTGCCTAAGCTTGCCTAGGCAGGCACTTTAGACCACTGAGCTATCTCGCCGGCCCACACACTGTAATTTTGGGCTAGTTACATTTCTAAACTCAAGTGGCCAGTCATGTAGAATCAGGAAGTACCTGCATCTACTTCATGGGGGGACTGTGAGGAATGTATGATTAAGAGGTTCTTTGAAAAGTCTAATCCCTGGTCCCCCCCCCCAAAAAAAAGAGGTTCTTTGAGCTGGGGATAGTAGTACACGGCTGTAATGCCAGCTACTCAGGAGACTGAGATAGGAAGACTGCTAAGTGTGAGGCTAGATTAGGCAATTTAGTAAGACTGTGTCAAGATGAAATGAAATTAAACAGACCTGGGGGTTGGGGGTATAGATTAGGTAGTAGGAGCTACTGAATTGGCATGCATATGGCCCTAGGTTCAATCCCCAGGACTGAAGAAAGTGGGAAAAGCCGCTGTGGCATTCAGTAACACTCAGGGCTACTCAGTACCTGTTGACCACAAGTGCCATTTTCATCTTCGCCAGCAGTTGGTTGGCCTGTCTGTATTGGCCTCACCCCATGTTTTAAATATAATTTCTGGGATTAGAAAGCAGATGTCACACTTGAAATATGTGATCTAAAATCAGACTCAAGTGAAAGCCTGAGGAGCCAAAGTAGCAGTTGTCAACTGTAACACAGGCAAGACACTCGCAGGAGCCTAACCAGGGTTACGTATAACTTGCCCAAGCTAAGACGGTTAACTTATGATAAAAAGAAAAATCAAGGCAACTGTATGTATCCCAAAGGCAGAGATGAGGAAAGCCACACCAAGGTGCATAAGTTTTGGTGACACTTATTCTGGAGCCTCAGTGTCTAGAGAGAAGAGACTGCTAGGTAGGTGGCCACTTCCAGGAGGGCAGCTGGGCTCCGTGCCTGCCATAGCAGAGCCACCAAGAAGCCTTCTGAGTGCAGCCTCAGAGTCCGACACTGAGTGTCTTTGGTGTTTGGGCTAGTGCTCCTAGCTTTTGTCATGTTTGAAATATACTATGTGAAGTTTGTTTTAGGGCAGACACGGAATGCTGTCTTTCTAAACATCTAATTTTGTCACTTTGCCCAAAGCATCTGCGCTTCTGAGCCTGTGGCTCAGGGCTCCTCCCAGCCATCCCTGCCCCCTCCAGTCCCCTCTCAATGCTCAGCCACATGCCCCCTGCTCTCGGCCTGGGCCCTCCATCCCTTGGCCATGTCATTCATTCTTCCTGAATGCTCTTTCTCTCCATTTCTGCCTCCCACCTCATCCCTGGCTGAAACCTGCTCTTCCAAGACTTCCGGTGCTATTAATATGCTGTTCTGTTCCTCTCGAAAGCCCACACAGTGTAACTACTGCCCTTTCTGCGCTCACACAGTGCTTTGTCCATGGACTGTACAAGTACCATGACAGCATATGCATTTCTGTGTTCCTGTCTCTCTCCACACTGTCACCAGAATTTGGTGGTAACCCTGAAATAGTAGAGGCTCACTAAATATCTGTTGGGTAGATGAGTAAGTTCATGAAAGGACAGATGACTCTTTCTCCACTGGTGGGGGGTATGAGGTACTCCAGGACACCGTTCAGTTCATTTTATGCTCTTGATAAATGTTTGTCAATCAACTCTCAAAGCTAGACAGGGCTCCAAGGCCTCAGAAGGCCCCAGGCCTACCCTTTTTATTTAAGAGCAAGCAAATGAACTCAGATTGTTTTCCTTTCTTCAGCATTCCATATCATAAAGGCCAGAACCATAAGAAATTGAGATTTATTGAGTAATTACTATGTGCCAGGCTTTGTACAGAGTCCTTGAGGAACTCTCCATAAGTCTAATGCTTATCTTCATCAAGCAGTAAGAAAAGGCTTTCGTGGAGGTGCAGGTCAGTGGTAGAGTGTGTGCTCAGCAGGGGTGAGGCCTTGGAGGCGGCAAGGAGAGGAGGAGGAGGCAGAAAAGAGGGGAAGAAAGTGAGGCTCAGAGGTGGGACGCAACATACACAAAGTCACAGAGGAGATGATGGCCAGGATGTCTGCCTCCAGGGCCCGTGCTACTACCCACCAAGTGAGGCTCACTTTTATTGTATTTTCTAAAATGTCTTTTCATCCTTAGTGAGTGTCCCCAAATGCCTGTTGAAGATGTGGCACTTGTGAGTCAGTGATGTGCTTTCCCCTCACCCGGCCTGCCTTCCTGAGTGGGTGTCCTTGCCAGTAATTGGCCAGCTGGCTTGGGAGCTGGCTGTGTTCAGTGCAGAGTCACCTCTGCATGTGTGGGCCGGAGCTCCGCAGCACTTACCATCATAGGTCACGTAGGGGACCTGGAACCCTCTGGCGCTATTCCCTTCATTGGATTTAAACTGAATCCACAGCTTCTTTGACCTGGAGGTGAAGGCGATGGGGCGTTCGTAGGTCTGGCAGGTTTCATATGTTGTCACTGAATTGGATGAAGCTGCCAAAGGAAGTTGGGGGGGGGTGAGGTCAAGACTGGCTGCTGGGCAGGCTGATGGCGTCCGCTCGTCTGTTGAGACACTCAAACCAGAGAGCATATTACTCAGGAGCTCTGCAGGCCCCATGAGCATCCTATGAGCGGCACGTCCTGGAGACAACACAGAGTCAGCTGGTGACTGTGCGCCCTGTGAAGGGAGGCTCACCCACCCACCCTGGGTGTCACATCCAGAGTAGGCGCTGAAGGGAGGGTTCCCCCATTTCCAGAGCTGAGTTACTGTTTTCTAATAATAACTACTTCCCACTTACTACATGCTTCCTGAGACTCGAGATTTTTATGTACTTTTTCTCCATTAATCCTCTGAATACCACAGCAAGTGGTAGCAAATGCTTACCTCTCATACGGGGCGACTGAGGACTGGCCAGGAGCACAGCCAGCCTGTGGTGTGGTCACGATCCAAACCTTCACCTGACTTTGGACCCTTCAGCCACTAACAACAGTTATGGTGGCCCCATATGCCATGTTGCTCTAAGTGCTTTACAAATCTGAACCAATTTTGTCCTCCTATTTTGTCCTACCTGAGAGGTAGCAACTGTTATGCACCCCACTTTCCTGGCTGAGGAGGCTGCAGAGCAGGAGGCTCACGCTGTCTGCTCAAGACAGAGAAGGTAGTGGAGGTGCACTGGGACGGGCCCACCCACAGCACCACCACTGAGCCACGTGGATGGCAGCATCCCCTTCCAGTCCCTGGATCACATCAGGGTAGAAGGAGGAGCCCCCTCTTGGCCAGACCATGCTTTTGACCTTAGTCAGTTGCCAAGTCACTACCCAGGAGGAAGCAGTGTCTGGAGCTGGTACTGCAGAAGCCTTGCTATTCAGTGAATTCCCTGGAAAAGGGCCCAAGAAGTCAGCATGCACACAGAGGAAAACTGGCCCACAGGGTCACTACCTCTGGGGCTCAGCAAGAAGCCTCCATGTGTACTTTAGTCTAAGTTTTATTTCTTGGCAACTCTATAAATTCATGTCACATCTCTGCTCTACTATGGGGGTGACAGTCTAGGCCTACTCCACACATTCAAAGCTCAGGAGCAGCTTGGAAGGCTTGTGGGCTGGCCTGAGAAGGGGAAAAATACACGGGGAGACGCACAAGTTTTCCGCATCACCAGGTAGTCTCCACAGTCATCCTCTATGGGCAGGAAGATTTCGGGGACCACAATCAGAATGCGGCGCTTAGGGGGTGGGTTGATGGTCCATGTGCACTCCGTGTTGGCTGGGTAGTTGCCTGGGTAGTTTGGGGATTCGATATATCCCGTGAAGTCACCAAGCTCCCCTCCACATCTCCTGTCTGGAAAGGAAATGCCATGGATTATGAAGGTGCAACACTGTCCTGGCTGCTGCTGGCAAGGCTGAGAAGTGCAGCTTCTTATTGCCATCAAAGAATGGAGGTGGAGCTAACACTCTCCTTGGAGTGAGGCTGTCCTATAATGGGCTGGGCCTCCTTTGGGAGGCTAAAAACAGGAATTCTCCACAAGAGTCCATCCCTGAGTTCCTGAGATAACGTTTTCTCATGAATCTGAGACACGAAGGTCACGTATTAGTAAACAAAAGAACAAATTTAGTTTTCAATATTTGGTTTACAAGTCCAAGTGTCAAGGGAGCCCATGACAGAACTTCTAGGTCTATCCAAGGAGAAGGAACAGAACTCACTGTTCAGTGGAGTATTTGACTAAAAACTTTGATGAGGATTAAAAAAAAAACAAACATCTTTTTTTTGCTATTTTCTTGTTCAGATTAAAATCCACTTTTTAGGGCCAGTGAGACAGCTCAACAGACTAAGTGCCTGCTTTGGCACGTGCAGGGACCAGGGTTTGATCTCTGGTCCCACATGCCATGCCGGCCCCACCCCCAGGGCGCATGGAGCCAACGATGGAGTCTGGGTGTGGTAGTGCACACCTGTAATCCCAGCACTGGAGAGGTTGAAGACAGGAGGATCACTATGAGTCCGAGCTGCATAGTGAGACCCTGCACCAAATACATAAATGGAAAAAATAAATAAAATCAAATCAACATTTTAAGTACAGAAGAGAATTCCAATGAGATGTCATTTCTGGATACACTGGATATTAACCTCTGGCACCAAAGGCAAGAAGTGCGCACACACACACACACACACACACACACCCCACCTCAGTTCTGATGTGGTTCACTAAATCCCCATTCATCAACACATCACCCACAGCCTGGGGGAGTTTGGAAGTGAGAGACAGTCATTTTCCTGCAAGTCCAATACTGCCAGGTATACCTGTGCAAGAGATACTGAAGGGATTACCTTTGCTTCTCTAATTACAAGTGGAAGAAAAAGTGGGAGTTATTATTACTAGTAGAAACAGTAAACAGGCTTTCCTTCTTGGAAAATAACAATAGGGACAGGATAGCCTCAGAGGAATAATAATAATAATAATAATAATAATAATAATAATAATAAAATTGCCATAAGGCCTGAAGGGCCACCCCAGGAATAGTCATGTGGTCATCCCCAAGAGGCACCAAGGGTCAGGGAGTGGAAAGACACATAAACACAGTCATCCAAGTGTGTGGAAATTTTTTTTTTTTTTTTTTTTTTTGTATTTAGGACAGGGTGTGTACAGGGTATACAGGGTGTCACTGCATAGATCAGCATTGTTGTGATCCTCCTGTTTACAGCCTTCCAAATGCTGGGATTACAGGCATGTGCCACCATGCCCAGTCTCAATTGCCATCTCAGCATGCCCCAGGGGTGGGGCCAGCATGGCAGGGCAGGGGATTGAACTCGTGGCCCTTGCATCTGCCTAAGCAGGTACTTTAATCTGCTGAGCCATTTGACCAGCCCAAAATTTCTAACACTGCGAATTTCCCCAAAATATAATAGCAGATTCCGATCTCATGAAAGGTACTGGGTATTTGGAGGAAACTGGTTGAAATTTTGTTGTTGTTTTTTTGCAACAGAATCTCACTATGTAGTTCAATCTGGCCTTGAGTTCACTATGTAGCCCAGGCTGGCCTCCAGCTTGCAGTGATCCTCCTGCCTCAGCCTCCTAAGTATCAGTGGCTATTTATAAGAACTTTTTTTTTAAGGTATTGATCCTCCTGTCTTCAGCCTCCCCAGCACTGGCATTACAGGCGTGCACCACCATGCCTGGACTTGGTCGCCAGCTAAGTGGGGCCAGCATGGCATGTGGTACTGAGGATCAAATCCTGGTCCCTGTGCTTGCCTAAGTCCACTGAGCTATTTTGCTGGCCCTATAAGAACGTTGTTAAAAGTGCCTTATTGGCACAGGAAAAAAAAAAAACCAAAAAACAGATAACCTTCCAATCACAAAACATAAGCAATTCACTGTCTTCCTCAATTCCAAGCTCATCCAGTTAGGAGAATAACCCTTCTGGGATTTTTGTATCTTAAAAATACTACGTTAGCGGAGATTTACTTTTGTCCTTAACTAGAGAATTTTATATAATGGTTAAGGGAACCTACACAGCAAGTCCTTAAATAGTTGTCCCTCATACCCCATTGCTAGAAAATGTGAATCAAACTGCTTGGCCTGGCATTCAGGGCCTTCCTTCCTATACTCCCATCTCTCCTGTGCGTAGGCCCGGGGCTCTCTTCCCTGAAACCTTTCACTTGCCTGGGTCTGAGCTTCAACTAAAGCTACCCTCCTGGCACGCAGCTCTCCCCTCCCCTGCCCTGCCCCTCCTTTGTCTATGGCTCCCTGCTGGCCCAGTCAGGCTGATTTACTCAGCAGGGTAGTTGTCAGGTCCTCAAACAATGCGTGCTGATCACTGGTAAGTGAAAGTGTCCAGGGCCTCTGAAGGCCCATAGTGGCCAGGTGGACCTGAAAGTGTCCAGGGACATGGAAGGCCTGCAGGGGCCAGTCGGAGCTTGGTGGCAGAGGATGTGCTGTATCTATTCTAGGCCCTGAATTTGATCCTCAGCACCACACACAAAGAAAGCACCTCCAGTAGAGGTTCTTATCCCCATTTCCAGGTGAGGAGACCCAGCCCCTCGGACACAGCTGTGAGTGCGGCTGACAGCGTCCTTTCTGCTCTGAAGGAACCTGGCCCTGGGCTGGCCACCTCTCCTACCTGGCCCAGGCCAACCCAGCCACTCGCCCTCTCAATCAGGACTATGAAAAGCCTTAGGGCAACACCTACTTTTACACTGGGTTATGTTTGTGGAGCCATCAAAGTCAGTCGTAGTATTTCCTGGGCAGGAAACACAGTTATTTTTTCCAAATTCAGGCTGGTACGTCCCGGCTGGGCATCGGATACACCGGTGAGTGGTGGTGTTGTAGAAATGTCCAGGTGAGCACTGAACTGTGGGTAAGAGAGGACAAAGAGAAGGAAAAGAAAGGAGGAGGAGGAGGAAGAAGACAAGGAGGAGGAGGAAGTGATGGTAAAGGAGAAGAAAGCAGAAGGGAGAAAAAAAAGACTATATTCTTATCAAATGCAACAAAAGGTTTCAAAGTTTGTGAAATAAATTGTGCCCAAATTCAGTGGCGTCTTCCTACCAATCTGTGGCTAATCAACACTTAATTCCCTAAACAGCAATTGTGGGTGGGGCTCACACCACGGAGAAACTGCCTAGGAACAAACGTACGTGTGGTACGGCTCACGCAGTTGGGCGCTAGTGACCACAGCTCAAGTCCTCAAACAGAGCTCAGTCGCGAGCACTGAGAGCTGCAGACTGAGGCTGGCCTTAGACTTGGGCTCCCTGGGAGGAAATGTGGGGAGGGGAGTTCTGGAGAAAGGGTGGGACTCATCGGTGGGGTGGAAGGCGTTAGGCCAGGACAGAGGTGGAGTAGCAGTGGACGAAAGGGCCGGGAAGCCTGTGTGCAAGACCTGCCTCTCTCCTTGATCCGGCCCTGGTCAGCTCTCGCGGCAGGAATCAAGGGGACACTGTGCACAAGGACCAAGGTGGCACTCTTGCACAGAGACTTGAATCCCCAACGCTGAAGGCACCACACAGAGCACACCTGATCAGTTCTAGAAACAGGCGAGCTGCCAAGTGCTCACCTCTGGTTTCACAGTCCTGGAAGGAAGTAGCTCCCAGACGTTTGGTGGGGAGGCCTCCTCCACAAGGGAAGCAGGAAGTACGGCCCGCTTCCGGCTGGAATGTGCCCAGGGCACAGAGCTGGCAAGGCGCAAAGCCGTCCGCGGAATATTCACCAGGTTGGCACAGACCTGGGGATCCAACAGCCCTAGGTGAGAGATGCTCCAGGCACACCATTTCCTAGCTTGCTGCCGACGAGATCAGACTTCCATCAAGCCTGTTTTACCGTGTGTGGTTAGCCCTGCCCTCCCGCTCACCCCGAGTAGGCCAGCGAGTGCCTGGAGTTTACACACAGCGCTACCCAGCGCAGCGCCAAGACAGAACCTGCTGGTCTCACAAGGAAAGGCTGGGGCGAGCTGAGGCTTAGGCCTGCGCACGGCCCAGGGATGCCTGTAGTGCAGACGCATCTAGAGACGAGCCTTCTGATCTGGATTAATCTGGTGATCAGACCCAGAAGAGCACCTGCACCCAGCTGACATCAAGAGTGACCCGAGGCTCTCCCCTGGTCCAGCAATTGTATTTGCTAAGTTACATCTCCTTGTTTACAAGTGCGTCCTGGCCCACACTGACAGAGGGACCCAGTGAGATTTACTTTAAACACTGATTTACTTTTGGTTTTTTCAGCCAATAACAAAAGGATGTCTAAAAGCACACTTTCCCTTAGGAATTGGCTTGTCATTGGCTAACACTATTGGAATCTTTTGTCTCTTGTATTCCCGACCATCTCTCCCCTATTAGTTTTAATGGTCTAATTAGTTTTAAGCTAATTAGTTTTAATTTTCCCTAAGTTGTAGAAATAATGGTATTTAAAGAACACACATCCTGGGCAGGCACTTAAGCCACTGAGCTATCTCCCCAAAGATTTTTTTTTTTTTTTTTGTAGTACATCACATCTGCATCTTGTCCTCTGAATAGCTTCTATGAAGACCACAATATGCAATGTGTTAATTATTGTAACTGTTCTACTTACCTGTTTTGAAACTGTTTTATTGCTATTTTTCTCATTAAAATGAATAAAAAAAATCTGTAATTTGTATTTGTAAATACAAATATGTATTTGTATGTTACCCTGTTTCTGCCTTTTTTTTTTTGCATTTGTTTTTGCTTTTGTTTTTACTCTTCCAAAGAAAATAAAATTAAAAAAAAAGAACACACATCAAGGGAGTGGCGTGGAGCCTGGTGACACAGGTGCTGACTCCTGGTCCTTCACAAGTTCCGCTAACCTCACAGAGTAGTAGTGACATAACCACCTAATAAATACTCCAGTTTGGACATTTCCAGCAAAGGTAGTTCATTAATGTTATTCTATTTATTAAACTATTATCATTTTAATACTGTCATTGTTACTAATATTCTGTTGCTATGGAGTTTTTACAATCTGTTTTGTAACGTTAATTGAAGCATTGTTGTTCACTTCTAACTTTTTTTTTTTTTTTTTTGGCAGAACCGGGGATTGAACTCAGGCCCTTGTGCTTGCCAGAGAA
>NDGN011461846.1:0-11617 GCA_002564285.1 Tympanoctomys barrerae
AAAAAAATAAATTCACTTGGACTAAAAATAAATAAATAAATGTTATAGGTGCGTGAATTCAGCAAAATATTCCTGAGTGTCTAGGGTTTTTTTCCCCCAATACTGGGGCTTGAACCCAAGGCCTTTACATCCCTGAACCCTTTCAACTTTTTATTTTATTTTATTTATTTATTTATTTTGGTGGAACCGGGGATTGAACTCAGGCCCCCGCACTTGCCAGGGAAGCGCTTATTCCACTGAGCCATCTCCCCGGCCCCTTGGGTCTCACTAAATCACTGATTTTCTCAGGTTGGCTTTGAATCTGTGATCGTCCTGCCTCGGCTGCCCTTACTGCTGGAATCCTAGGCAGGCTTGTGCCACACACCTGGCTACTGTGTGTCCATTAAGATGTTTCTAGATGAAACGAGCATTGGAATTGGTGGAATGAATAAAGAAAGGACCCTCCATAGTGTGGCTGGGTGCTGAGGCCTCAATGGGGCAGAAGGGCAGAGCAAGAGCCCTGCTCCCTGTTTGATCTGTGACTGTCCTCTGCTCCAGCCCTCAGACATAGGTGCCCTTGGCTCTAGCGTCTCCAAATTTAGACCAGGACTTAGAGAGGTGCCACTTACCTCTCCCCAAGTCCTCAGGTTTGAGATCCAGATCTGGACCCACACTGTGCACTGTGGAATTCTCAGGTCTTTGGACCTGGACTGAGCTGCGCCACCAGCTTCCCTGGCTTTGCAGCTGGCAGCTGGCAGTGGGTGCGACTTCTCAGCCCTCCCCACCCCCACCACATAGGCCAGAATGCAAAGCCCTGATGCAGAGCGGCTTCAAAGGAGAGAACCCTGGTGCCTACAGGGTCTTCAGTCCCAGTGGGGTCTGCTCCCTGCCCACGTCCTGCTGTGCTCTGCTGACCCAGTGTATCTCAGTGGACCTTTGTTTGCACCTCTGTAGAGGAGAGGTGACACCAAACCTTGGAGTTGGCAGCTTGGATCTGTCCTCTAAGCACTAGGAATATAGCACCCCTGATGCATGCTTTCCTCCACCTTGATTTCAAGTGTAGGGTCCAGGCAGAGCCGCGGGGCTCATGGGTCAAACATGGGGTGGCCCATCCCCCAAAGATTTGAGGCAGGGCTGTGGAGACCTAAGCCCTTTGACAATGCTCTGGAGGAAGACAGACCATTAGGAAGATGGAACACAGGCCCCTAGCACTCACTACACTGTGTACACAAGCCCCTGAGCATGACAGCACATGGCTCTCCACACACATCCACTGAGCACATGCACCCTGACTGTCGAAGAACAGGGCGCAATCACAGACTCAGTGTTGCTTTTCGTTTGATGCAGCACACAAGAGAATTTGGAGGAAACTGAGCTGGTGTGCAGCTCTGCAGCCGGAGACCGGTCGGTGCTAGGGCGCTGGCTCTGCGATGTGCTGCGTAATCCCCGAGGTGTGTCGCTGGACTCCGCCTCTCTTTAGCCACAAATGGTTCTTGAGTATGAAATGACATTTTGAGAAGTCCCTTAGGTGCAGAATGAGAATCCATCTTCACAACATAGCTTTCAGCTTTGCAAGGTTTAACTCAGAAAAAAATCTGGTTCCCATGAGCAGTTGTGCTGCTAAACATTGGAGGGTGAAAACACTTTACAGGTAAGTACTCCAAAGAAAAAAGAATAGAAGAAAACTGTGGGTGATGATGACACAGTCATGGCGGTCTCCAGGACAGGTGTGACTCCCCAGGCTTGTCTCCTTATTTCAAAGGAGATCAGCCTGGTTATTTCACTAACTTCCTCACCAGAGGACCTTTCTGTTTCTAAAGCCTAAACCCACCAGCCTTCAATAGTTACACTGCATCACTAGTAAGACGATACATAGTGAAAATAGTTATTTCCTACTTTTACTATCTATAGCTCAAGAAATCCAATTCTGGTACACTGGCAGGCAGCTCAACAGTGAGTCCAAACCGACACATAATGAAGGTGTCGGTCAGGACACACACACATACACACACACACACACACACACACACACACACACCCCTCTTGGAAAACTCAGAGCAAAACTTACAAATGGCTCATGGGGTATTATGGTTAGAATCTAAACCTTCCCCAAGAGGCTCATATGTTCAGAGGTGGGACATCTGGAAGGGATTAGATTATGAGGGCTTTTACTTCAGTGGATTAATCCATGGATAGGTTAATAATCAGAAGGTATTAGAGGGAAGGGTTAGAGTCTCAGGCTGGTACCTATCTGAAGGGCATGGCTCATGGAGGTTTGGCCTTGGAGGCTCTATCTTGTCTCTGGCTCCTTTGTCTTTGGCTCTTGTCTCCTCTCTGCATGAAGTGAAGAGCTTTCTTTTCCCATACCCTGTCTTGTTTCTACCTCACCATAGGCCTAAAAGCAATGAAGCCAGCCAACCACAGGATGAAACCTCTGAAACCATAAGGCAAAATATATACCTTCCCTTTAAGGTGTTTAAGGTGTCACAGGGACAGCTAAAACAGGAAGAATCATTTTGTTCACTTTTTGTCTTAGGAAATTTACTACAAAATTAAATCCCTTGACTAGTAAAGAGCCTAAGGGCATTAGCTAGGGTGTGGCTTTCTGAGGAGAAATTCAGGGGGTCTGGCGCCCAGGTGCACGGGAGCCCAGGTGGAGGGCAGCTACCACAGGCTCAGCACAGAGCTGGTTGCCACCATCGCCAAGCAACAGGACTTCGAGTAGTATTGCTGCTTTGTGCCTCAGTTTCTCCATTTGTAAAATACCATTTCTCCCACTAAAGAAGAAGAGGCTCTTTGAATTTGCCTTATGTTCTCCTGCAACCTGAAATTATTCCAATGGGAATCAAAAGAAGTAAATGCATTAGCAGGGAAATACAATCCGTTCAGACTTGGGCAGCCACTAATACCTGGTTTCCTAGTGCGTCAGTGTTTTCTAGTGAAGCAACTAGGCTAAGAGAGAAACAGAGACGGAGGCCCTGGAAATAACATTCTGGGGGCTGGAATCGACTGAGCCAGCTCTGATTGAGTACTGTTTCTGGATGCCATAATCAGCAGCATTGTCACCAATATGTATGTGAGCGTGGGTCACCACAGTCAGTCCTGCATACCATTTGTGTCTGCTTCTCATGGAGAAGACAGAGCAACACCAGAACGGGCATCAGCTGGCAGGTCCAGCTTAGGCTCCGCCTCTCTCTGCCTTTCCTGGTACCCATGCTGCCACACAACCCCCTCGCCCACTCAGCCACCAAGAGGCCCAGTTATGACACAATAACTGTTGATTCATTACATCATGCACTCACATGTCTGGCCAGAATGGCATTGCTTTCCTTCACAGTTGAAGGAGATAGTCCCCCTCCTTTGAAGAAAGGAATGGGTATCACCTCTGAGCTGAAGTAGTGGACTTGCAGGGAAAACAGGTGGACCTTGAGGAGGCATAAAAATACAGGTAAACCCCATTCGGAAGTCATTCCCACAGAGAAACGCCTCCCATGACAAACTGCACATTGTGGAAAGGTCCACAGAGGAGAGAGGCACAAGCACAGGAGAGTCCTATGGGTGAGTGCACCGGTGGTCTCCTTTTGCTTCTGGCCCTCGTGTTCCTGAATCACACACAGACTCTTATCAAAATGACTACAGCTCAACCAAGACACGATTCCTTCTACCAGACGGCAGTTCCCCTTCAGCCCTCTCCTCTCAAGCAGACCTGACAAATGAAGATCTATTGTCACCCGGGGTCTGAAGAGATCCTGCAAAGACAAGCTGGGACCTAAAATTTCCCCATGGAATAGGTCCGTCAACTCTCAACAGAGAAAAGCACTTTGGGCTGCATCAGGGGCACAGGCAGAGGATTAGACAAGGTTAGAAAGGAAGCAAAAGGAGGGAGGAGACATCATCCTGAGAAGCTAAGGGAGGCCGAGCTCTAACGGAGAGGCTCAGACTGGCTGCTGACAAACAAGATCAGCTTTTCTGGATTAACTGGGCAGGGCAGGGGGGCTCGGGTCATCTCAGTTTTGCTCTGGCAAGACAGCTCCCAGCCAGGCCTGATTGCTTGAGAGGGTACTGCGGCCCCCACTGGATGACAATTTCCTGTTCCCACCACCTATCAGAGAAGTGCCATGTTACACACATCAGAGACACTGAGGAGATTTGGGATTCCCCTGCTCAGCCCCACTGACTTAGATCCTCCAGGAGTGGCCCCCGGCAGCAGCAGCAGCAGTTTGTGATGGTCCTCAGGCAAGTCAGGCTTGCAGCCAGGGGGAGAACTATAGCTTCCAGGACGGTTCCTAAGGCAGGTAACAATCAGACAGTCCCAGGCCAGGAAGCGCCAACTCAGGGAGGTGCGACTGTCAGCCAGGCTCCTTTGAATCGCGGGGCGGGTGGGCGCTCCGAGGAACTGCTATATTTGGAACACATGATACCCAACTGTTACCTGTGATCACTCTGTGTCAGTCATGAGGTGGAAACTGTGAAGCCAAAGAAGATGGAGATCTTGAAGGGTCTTTGGCAGCCTCATCCGGCAGAGGGTGGGGAAGAGCCCTGAGCTGTGGGGCCGGGTGGAGGACTTACAGGCCCAGCCCTTTCTTCCTCAGTGGAAAGTAGGCAGCATGCCCTTAGGCAGGATGTGTCATCTTTCTAGAGAAAGGAGGGGGCTGAGCTTGATGCTGCAGGCTCATTTAAAGGTAAAATAGAGCTGTCAGGAGCCATTATCCATGCTGCCCATGCCCAGTTAAGTGGACTCCCACTGACAACAGCCCTTCCTCTGCACACATGACAATCACTGCATTTGTGAGGAGCTATCTGGAGTTTTAAAATTATTTCCACAAGCTCCAGCCCCTTTGTCATTTTCCCTTTTGAGAGTGATGGTACTGTGCAAGTGCACTGCGTCCCCCACCCCCAGCTCTGCTCTCCAGCCCATTGTTCAGGGTGATTAACTGGCTTATAGATGGGGGTGGGGTGGGGGCGGGGCGGGGGCTGACAGGGTGGGGATGAGTTACAGGGCACTTGAATAACTCTGCTTAATGGAATTCAGAGTTGTCAGAGCTAAAACTCGTGTAAATGCTGGTTTGAGGAGACTCCCCTCGGCCTCCCTGCGGAGGTGGCTCAAGTTAGGAAGGGTGGGTGACTTCTGGAGGCTGAGCCCAGGCAGAGAACACCATTCTTCTCTCTGTGTGGCCTCTGCTTCATGGTGAGACCTTGTGGTTCTCACATACAGAGCCCTGCTTTGTGAAGGGTTTCTCTTTTTTCTTGAGAAAATGAGCTCCAATGAGATTTCTAGAAACAATACCCATTCCCTTAGTGATGGCCCATATAGAAAGCTGAAACACCATAGGATATAAAAATACAATGACTTTTCAAGCTGACTTGGAAAGAAGCACAAGGAAATGAAAGATTTTTCACTCTATGTGCATTTTCAGACTATGAAAACTTTTATGGTTTCCTTTCCCCTGCACATTGCCAGACACGACATCCACCGACTTGTGCTTCTTATGGTCAGAGTAATCTGTTCTCAGGTCATAGCTTGACATGAGATGGGTCACCAGGTCAGTAGAGGAGCCAGGCCTGGTCAGGAGAGGGAGAAGGCCAGGATCTGCCAGGTGTCAAGGTCTCTGAGTCCCTGTTACTGAGCTCTTGCCTGCTGTCCCATACCAGAGTAATCATGGCTGGATCTCCAAAGCATGACCAACTTAAGGAAGACCTTTAGGACACACTGCAGAGGAGGTCTCTGTTGCTAGATTGCTGGGTCCTCCTCAGTGTCCCGAGGGAGGGTCCTCTCCTACCACCACCACAGCTGCCACTCCATTGAACCAACCCCATGGGGGCCCCAGCAGCAAATCAGGGAAGGGTTCATTCTCCTCATGGGCCCTTGATTAGTGATGCCACAGGAGGTAAGGTGGCTGCACTGGTGGAGCTCCTGGCTCTTAGGAATCTGATGTCGAAGCCGACCACGGCCTTCAGGGAAATCTCCCCGAACATGCAGCCGGCCTTTGGCACTGATGTGAGGGAAGGGCACCCTCCCTGCACTCTTATTCCTTGCCCCAACCCTGGGCCTCATCTTTGATGGGGTGGTGGCTGATGACCAGCGCATGCCTAGGTCCAGCCTCCCGATAACTGAACTAGTATCATCTTCACTCAAGGCAAGCATGGGAAGTATGGCGTGGGAAGTGTGCAGTGGGGTGGGGGCGTGCCCTGGGAGGGGGCGTGCCCTGGGAGGGGGCGTGCCCTGGGAGAGAGCACTTCACTTATGGGGAAGCCTGACAATTCGTCACTGAGGATTTGGCGTAGGAACAGTAGCTGGGGCACTGGCACGTATGCAGTAGTGGCCTTACTCCAGCTCCTGTGGGGTCAAAGGGCCCGCACTGAAACCAGCAAGAAGTCCTAGAATTTTTGGCCAAGGCCAAAGATACCACTGTCAGTCCTTTTCCTATCTGTCACCAGGAGGGTTTAGCAGATGAAGAAGAGAAACCCCAATTCCCAGTGCCTGGTGGTGCTTAGGGCCAGGACCAGGGCCTGGGCACCTTCCAGGGCCACTTCCTGCAGCTTTTCCTATTTCATAGAACTTTTGAGGCAGATTCTTCACTCCATGTTGGCAAGAAGCGTTCATTATTCTACATAGTGTAGATACAGAATGGGGATTGGGCAAATTCGGTAGATGCCGTCTTTGCGTTTCTGTTCTATATGGGTGACTTGAAGATATTTCCTTTTAATATTTATTCACACTCTTCCTTTAAATAGGAGATTTAATTAACTTCAAGTTGTCCCCCCCCCACTCCCCGGGGGTATAGTTGGTCAAGTTCATGGAGATCCCCTGCCTCAACCTCCAGAGTGCTGGGACCATAGATTATAGTATGGGGTGCACCACCATACCAGGCCCAAGTTGTAAATCTTTAACAGCACTGGTCACAAACATACCATTGCGTATACATATTAGGAGTTCTACAGAACAAATTGTAAAATCTTCCATTCTATTTTATAGTTTAGAATAAGATAACATGTCCTTGGAATAAAAACTTTCTTGGAACTGTGAAAAAAAATTTACACACTGAAGATTATTGTTCTAGAATATTTAAAAATAACTTTTAAGTATAAAATGTTCTTTATTTTACAAAAACTTTGTGGGTTTTTGTTGTTGTTGAAAAATTTAAATACAGAGCATAGGGAATAAAAGCTACCTATAACTCTGCCATTCAGACAGAACTGCAGCATCTATCCCTCCTTCCCTGTGAGCATGCGTTGCATGTGTGTTTGCGGGGGCTCAGGTGCCCAGCGACACCACGCTCAGCCTGTGACACGGCTGCAGCTCCCGGTGATTCTGTGCCAGGCTGGTCAGCAGCCCGTCCTCAAGGGCGATTGGGCTGGACTGTAGACAAATGTGAATGTTTATGCATCCATGGAGACTGAAACCCCGAGAGGACGTGCTCTGCGTGTGAGTTAAGAGGTCAGGGTCAAGCCTGATGGAGTTTCGCTCTGACTAAACACAGAGCACGGCTTCCTGGCCCCTGCCTGGGCTGCACTCCAAGCTCAGAGCGGCTTCCCTCTCTGCTTCTTCTTCCCTCCCCTCTGCTCTGGCCAGGAGGGGCAGAGCACACTGAGGGGGAAGAAGAACTGGGAGGCAGGGAAATGAGGAGCTGCTCAGGTTAGTTCCCACAGCCAGAAGGGGTAGCGCAGAAGCTGGAAGACAGTTCCCGAGAGCACTCTGATTGTAAGGACAGACACCTCTGCTTCCACCATGCTTTGCCTTTGCGTAGGTCTGAGGCAGTAGGTCACCACCAAAGTCAATTTTAAAGCATTTGCATCCTCCAGAGGAAGCCCCAGGCCCATGAATAGGCACTGTGTGTCTCTAACCTGCCAGGCCAGCAGCCACTAACCCGGGACTTTGCCTCTAGGGCTCACCAGTGCTGAACTTCCACACAGGTGGAATCCCACAATACATGTGGCACTGTGTCTGGCTTTCACTCAGAACTCTGTTTTCAAGGTCCATCCATGCTTTTGGGAGTATCACAGACCATGCTATTCTCTTCCAGTTGGGGGCATTTAGTTGTCCCCACTTTGGGCTATTGTGAAGTGACCAGTGCTACTGTGAACATTCCTGTTGATGTAGCTACATATTGCATTTTTCTTAGTTATTTCTGAGTGGAATAGCTGGGCTATGTGCTTAACCTTTTGAGGAATTGCAAGAGAAGTTTGTTTTTTGGCCATTCAGATGATCCTGAATTAGAAAATGTCTAACGTAATATGTTTCTTGAGACAACTTTTAAGTAATTATTTTATTAAAAGTTGGGTACAGAAAATCAAAACTTGTTATTTTTTTTACATCTTTTCATCCACAAAGATTCTGCAAAATAATATTGCAATGAATATCTTGGAATATTCAGTCATGATAAACAACTGTAGGAATATAACTGTTCAATAATAAAGGTAAATTCTAGACAGCATAGCTTAAATTATGTCACTATTGGTAACACTTGACTAAAAACTCAAGTCCCTAAAATAAACTAGGATGTCCCTCAGGTACTTTTTATGTACATAAGAGTTACTGGAGCAACTTGTTTAAGAAGCCAAATTCTAAGCTCTGCTTCTAAGAGACTCTGACTCAGAAGTCTGTGTTTACAAGGACCTTCCCTCAAAACATACAGGTGACAGATGCAGCTCTACAAGGGCCACGGCCTGGGGTTTGTATTCTCACCATTGGTTGTGCTCATGAGAATGGTTTCTCTTGTATAGGAATAATCATCCATCCTTTAATCCTTGGGCCATACCTTCTAACCCCTTCTGGGATCACCCCACTTGGAAGAGTTCTTTCCTCCTTTGTATACCTAAGATTGGCAGTCTGTGCACTTTGACCCATGCATTTATTGCCCTAGATTATTAGTTATATGTGGTTCTGAATATATGTCTTATCTCCCCAGGTGGAGAGCAAGTGGCAGAGAATGCCATATTCCTTGTATGGCTCTCCTTGCTGCTGCCAAGGGCATTGTGTGTTATGACCTAAAGGTCTAAATGCTGCTTTTCATTGACATGTCTAGCTATACAGGGCTCCGGACACTTAACCACAAGCATTCCTGGTCTTGCCAAATAAGCCCCGTCCAGGAGGATGGACCCCACCCCACTGATCTCCCCTAAGCTGGGCCAGCTGGACCTCATCCGGATTGCCACCCATCAGGCTTTTTTTTTCCTGGCAGGCCGAGAACCACCACACAGGCCAGCTCTATCCTATGCAGGAGCCCAGGGGTGCCTCGCCCCTTTGTTTCTACATAGCTGCCTCCACAAGCCTTACTCTCCACTGCAACCCCTGGGGACCCATGGTGCTCTCTTTGGGGGCAGCGGTGGCACAGGAAGCTAATCAACTGCATGGTCTCAACTGTCTGGCGCAGGTGTGTGTACTGGACCACTTGTATGCAGGTGGGATTCCCTCCCAGCCAAACTGCATGGATAGGGCTCATCAGAGCAGAGCAGGAGCTGGGGTGGCCTTGGGCAGGGTCTTCCTTTTGACCCTCTGCTAGCTTTTTACAGTTCACTTGGTGCATAGGAAAGCTAGGAGACTGGGGCCCAGCTGGGGACTCAATCTCTAACTCCCAGTCATTGGACACCAAAGGGAAGGCCGCATGCTGAGCTGCCTCCTCTGGGAACTGAGCAGTCCAGCTGAGCGATGGAATCGGGCTGTCTCACCACTCAGCCATAACAACCTGCCTCCCCCTCGCTGCTCTTTTCCCCACATGGCTTTCTCCGGAGGAACATATGTAGGAGACTGGTATTTATGCAATATGGCTCTTTTCTGAAAACCGCACAGATTTTGTAGGAATATTTTAAATATCCAGGGAAATGTTTACACTGTTTATTATCAATCAAAGAGTCATGCACATGGGATATTCCTCTGGAGATAGCTTCAGACATCATGCACATGGAGAAGAATCAATGATCCCTCCAACAACAGGGCAGAAGCGGCCACAACATGTTTCACAAGCAGCCAGGCTTCGTGAGACCCTTACCTTTCAGGGTGGCTTTCTTAAGAACCTTCATGGCGTAGAGCTGTCCAGCGTCAGACCCTGTGACCTTCCTCACCAGGAACACCTGAGAAGCAGCAAATGTTGGAAACTGATGAGATTACAAGCTCACTCTTCCTATCGACTAACACAGGGGCACATACAAATGTCTAGGAAAATTCCAGTAACATGAACACCATAGGAAACCTGAAACTCTCTCCAGCATGGAGGGTGGAGGAAAAACTCCTTTTCTGTAGCTCCTTAATAAATATGGTCACATGTTTGTAGAAAGAACTGACTGAGATTTTTTGTTGTTGTGTTTTTGTTCTGATGGTTTATTTATTTATTTTATTATTATTATTATTATTTTTTTTTTTTACTAGGAATCAAATTTAGGACCTTGCACTTGCCAGCAGGTGCTTATGCTGCCGAGCTATCTCTGGGCCTAAACTGACTGTTTTTGATATATCAACTTCCTCTTTGATGTGAGAAGTATCACCCCAGCTTTTTTTTTTTTTTTTGAAACTTTAGGAAAACAAAGTATTTAGAAGTTTTAAAGGAGATAATTTGCTCTATTTTAAACATCCTTCTCAGGGCTGGGGAGAGAGCTTAGTGGCATAAAGTGCCTGCTTAGCAAGTGCTAGGTCCTGAGTTCAATTCCTGGTATGGCAAAAAAAAAAAAAAGATTTGTGTGAATCCTGTACCCACGAAGACAGCTCAGTTTAGTAGACCACACAGAACACACAAAGCAGGCCCAAATGTGACAGCATGCCAGCTGCTCCCTCTCTGAACTCCCTGTGGCTGAATGCTGGCCTGGGAGGCTTAGGTGCACAGATGGTTCAGTGCACGGGCGACCTGCTGCCACCTTTCAAAAGCTCTTTTCTTAAAATCAGTAAAACAAGCAATGCAACAAACAGGTGATTGCACCAAGCTGACTTTAAGGTCATCTTAATGATTTTGGGGCAAAATCAGGTAAGAAAAATCCTTTATAGAAAAAAAAAACCTTCTTTCATGTATATGAAGAAAATATTGACTTTCTTCATTGTATTTCTCAACAGAAACAAAGCTCTGCCCCTCTGACAGGGATCTGGTGAAGCGCTAGGTGGAAGTGACTGCGTGTGGGCTATGACTTGGAGGGGGACATTACAGTTCCCCGAATGTCTCCCTGACCAAACCTTGGAAGCTAGAGCACTGGCCTCCGTGCACCCATACACCTACTCCACGGGATGTTCTAGCTCTGTGTAGACTCAAAGTCCCCAGCCGGCCACAGAGGCGGAGCCTTTGTGAGCCCTGCACTTGGAGGGTAGGGTGGTAGCTCTCCATCACAGGCCAAGATGTGTGTTCTGTAAGCCCAGCTCCACCATGCGAGGGAGGGGGAGACGGAGGGAAAGAGGGGGAGGAGAGGAGGGGGAGAGAGGGAGGGAGAGAGAGGGAGAGTAAAGGAGAGACAATCTACAGGGCACAGGGTGACACCAAGACACACAGGAGCAGGGGAGAAGACAAGAGGCCCAGCACAGAAACACGCATCCGTGGAACCTGAGCATCAGTCCCTCATCTATGCCAGGAGCCACAGAAGCAATTAGCTGCCTCTTGACTCTGGCGTTGCCCTTGTCTGTTCCTGAAATGCCAAGCAGAGATGCACAGAAGCAGACAAA
>NDGN011461866.1:8248-27181 GCA_002564285.1 Tympanoctomys barrerae
GGGGGACGAGGAGGGAGCGGAGAAGAAGAATTTAGAAATAAGTACTAAAAACTTGCTGTGTCTTTCACACTCAGTACCTTAAGAGGTAAAATCTTTTTTTTTTTTTCCTTTGTTTCTTTATTTTTTGTTCTGGGGATCAAACTTAGGACCTAACACTTGCCAAGCAGCTGAAAGGGCAAAATCTAATAAATGTGGCTCAGTTATTGAAGGACAGTCTTTCCATCAACACTAAGGAGAGAAATTATGAAGACTGAGCTAAGAAACACATCTCTTCTTTTTCTTTGTTATGTTCGTTTTTGAAAGGAGAATCAAGGTCAATGTAACAACTCTCATAAAAGCAAACAATTATCATAATAAATCCCAATATAGAAGCAATTCTATTCTATACACATAACAACACTCTGGGCTTTAAGTTCTCCTTCCTTATACATCTCATGTCCATCTCTGTTCAGATCATAACGGATTTGCTGCCTTGTTGGTTTCTGGTGAGGAAGATGAAAGTACCAAAGAAAATGTCCTGCAATAAAACACTTTAACATGATAAATGAACTAGTGGTTATGATAGCTGAATTGCTTGTAGACAGCAAGCAGCTTTCAGTTCAACAGAAAATAACTGGCTAACAGGCCTCCAGAGTTACAGTAGCAGATGAAATTTTGTTTTGTTACATAATAATGATCAAAAAGACAGTGGGAGCATAACACACTCCGTAGACACAAATAATTAAACAAAACCACTCCTTTTGCCCCAAATGAGACTTAAGATATTTACCTTTAAAAATTAGAGACGAAAAAGGTACATTGAACAAATATATTCACATAGAATTCTGTTAAACAGAACAATACAAAAGCCATCAATTTTATTGCATAACTTCTTGGAAACACATACATAAACACAAACAGACAAACAAACACACACACAGAAACACACAAATCAAGTTTAAAAAAAAGTGTCCTCCAAAGATGTCAAAATGCATTCTAAGTTAAATATGCTACATGAAAACTATTTATTCTTTTCAAATTCTAAAAGCTCTAATAATAACATTATTAGTGATAGCTTTTAAAACTGTACTATGGAGATCATATAAAGTGCAGTATTTTTAAAAGAAAGTAAAACGGATGAGTTCAGTCTTTCTTTAAGAAATTCTTAATTTCTCTAATACTATACTATCAATTTAAAAATAAACAGAATTGGCATATATCCTAGTACATCTCATTAATTAAGTGGCACTCAGATCACCTTGCAGACTTTTGTCTGTTTTAGGAAATTTCCAATCTGAGAACTTCCAGTTATTTCCTTCTACCTGTTGTTAGAGCACTTCGAATTTTGAATTCCCGTGCCTTGAATTTTCTGAGTCTGTCTGACAGTGGAAACCCTAGCGGATGCATGGGAGCACCTTAAGCTGAGAAGCTACATTCTCTGTTAGCTCCAAAGGTGGTGTGGACTGATTCAACAGTATCCACATTTTTTTCAGTTCTGGATTTTCACCAAAAGATTGAGGAGAATTTGACTAAAATGAATACTTTGAATAATCTTATACTGTCTAAACCAATGCCTAAGTCCTCTATTTTAGACCTTTTAACCAGACTCAAAACTTTATAAAAATGTATTCATTTTTTTTAATGAATTGCTTCTAAGGCTCACGTCTTATACTATAGAAACAGTTTGGTTTCAAAATTCAACGGATCTCTTTTTAAGATTGAACTGTGGGGCCGGGGAAACAGCACAACGGCGCTGGCATCTGCCTGGCAAGCGCAAGGTCCAACGTTCAATTTCTGGTACCAAAAATGAAAAAGATTAATGTATGTTGTTTTGCCTGCTCACTGTGATTTCTTGAATATAACTCCCTTTGTGTCTCAATTTTTATCACCTAAAATGTTAACAATAGCAAAAGTGATATAAAGATCTCTAACAGTGAAGTTTTAAATAACAAGCACTGATATTATTTCAAAATATTTTTCTACAAAGTCAATTTCTCTGAAACTATCTTATCATTTTACTTTCTCTGCAGGCTAAATGTAGCTGTCCCATATTTTCTGATACTACTACAGTACTGTCCTGCGTGACGTTTCCAAACCTAATAAACCCTCTAAGTTATTATACCTCTTCCTGATTTTTCAAACCTCTTGAAAAGCACATGCAAACTCGGAAATTAAAATTAATGGTGAATTATAACCATAACAGCAAAGCAGCATTTGATGAAAATGAGTTACTCTCATTGGCTGAAGCTATAATGAGTTTATTTTCCCTGATCAGAGTCCTGAAGAGTTTTGAAAACAAATGAGTAGCTGATTAAGATGAGATTCTTACACGGATTATATAAGTACAAATCTCTGAAAACTAGCCATCACAACTTAATTCGTCACAGAGAGTAGTACAACTTTCTACAGTGTTTTTCCAGAATTAAAAAATTTATAGGAAACAGTCTCAATTTCAAAAAAATGTTTTTTTTGAAATTACAGTTGATATTTATCTTCTTAAAATGAATACAGTGCATGGAATCATGGCTCAAATGAGAGACCCTAAATCCTTTCAAAGCAGGTTCACTGCATTACATCTAACATATCATTTTTTTTCTTGAATTACAGGTTCCCCTCCAAAAAATGAACCATAAAATTCAGAACCCACCCTAAGTCCTCTACAGCCTTAAAGATCTTGCCATATTGCAATCCCTAAAATTATATCTGTACATAATTTTTTAAAAAATACTGAATGTGTTTGATTTTGCTTGTTCTGCATTCATAAATGATATTTCACCTTTATTTCTGTCTTATATAACCAAATAGTGCATGACATCACAGCACCACACAAGACAGCAGCATCTTTTTCTTCTTGATGCATATAATTCCAATCGAATGTGAATAAAAAGGAGGAGAACTGCGCACAGCCTGAGACATGGAGTGCATCGGTGTTCGCAGCTGTGATTTGGCATTTGGTGTATGAATCAATAAATATATTTGGGAGTTTTCTTTAAATGGCATTTTTCCTAAATCTACTGTATTTAAGAGTGGGTTATTTTTATAAATAATGTACTGCCCACACCTAACAAATCTCTGGATCACAATCTCTGGGAACGGACCTCAGATATCTGCACTTTAAACCAAACATGTGGGTATATCTTATACACACACAAAGATCAAATGCCCTGATAAAGAAAGCAAAAAGCTGAGCCAATTAATCTGGCCTGGCTGCTAACCCCCAACCTCTGGCTCCTGACCACCATTTAAAGTGCACCACAGGACCAGCGCTGTGTATGAAGTCCCTTTCTCCCGGCACACCAGCCTTCCCCAGTCTACAGCATTACCCAATGGCCTCAAACTATGTATGCTTTCCACCTGTAGGTTTTCAGCTGCATAGGTCTGGGGAGATGGCTCAGTGGAATAAGCACTTCCTTGGCAAGCGCAAGGGTCTGAGTTCAATCCCCGGTTCAAAAAAAAAAAAAAAAAATCAGTTGCATATACCTGGACCCCCTTGTCTGTATTTTTACTGACCTGCATTCTGAGTGAGCCCCAAATGACATTTGCTCCCTCCTCCCTTCCTCAGAATGTCTAGATATTGTCTTGATACCATGGCCATAGTGGGGTAGCAATGCTTGTGGTCATGACATTAACTTGTTATAAACATCTTAACAATAATCCATATGCCATACAATTCATCCCTTGAGAGTGATGCACTATCCACACTTAGAAGGTTGCCGTCAACCCAGAGCCTTCTTATTAGCATCACCCCACATCCCGCTACCCCACCGCCTGGCCCTAGAAAGCTGCTGATCTACTTTCTCCCATTCTGGACCTGGCACATAAATGCCACGCTTCCATTATGCCACCTGCGGCGGTTCTACGGTTATCGATTTGTACGCCCTCCTCTCGAAGAAGAGTTAGTGAGATTCCTTCCAGGTGCTGGCACTGCGCCTAGCACAGGAATACTAAGCAATAAATAGTGGGCTGACTAATAAGCATCTTTTTTTGCATCTTTCCTCAAGTGAGCAGGAGGAAGAGCACAGATGTGGCTAAGTAGAAAAGATGGATTCAGATAATACCAGAGTGGTAAAATGAGCTCGGCCAGAATGGGGCAAATATGACAAACTAAGAGCTGGAGGGTAACGCCATTCAAATAATGTTAATCTTTTCAATCTGGCATTCTATTTGATTTAAGAACAATAGTGCATAAATATCCTGTATGTGTTTATTTTTCCCCCTATGGCATAAATACCTTAGGGAAATTTTCACAAGAGTTGTTACTGGCCTTTAGCTTTTTTTGAGTGCCTCCTAGTCCTCATTTTCCTTTCTTCCAGGGCTCCTGTGTCAACAGGCTGACCCAAGCACTCCCCACCAGGTAGTCTTGAATTTGAAAAATAATGTTCACTTATCTAGCTTTCACCACAATTTCTAAAAGTACTGCTCTCACTAAAGAGATGTGATTCTGAATGCATTACCTGACAGAATCAGTTAAAATATTAGGCAAGGTATTGTTCAGTTAATGGCCATTCTGTACATAGTTTGGAATGATCTTCACCAAAAAGCACATACAAATGAATAAAATGAAGAAACATCTAAAAAACCCAGGGGTGGGCTTTCAATAGCTAGCAATTTTCTGATATATTTTAAATCAGTTCTGAGAAGGTATACACATATATGTACTATCTATCTATCTATCTATCTATCTATCTATAAGTGTCTATATATGTATTATGCATATATACATTTCTGTAAACATTTTACACTTTCATATAAACTGTAGAGTATTTCCTCTTAGTAAATAAAAATCTGCATGGTCCACTGAAGCCTCCCTATAATTCTATTATTGAACGTTACATGATTCATCTAAATAATCTTTTATTCTTTTTTCTTTTTATTTCTGGCTATTATGAATAATTCTGAAAATAATATTTATCTCTTCAGAACAAGTTGATTATCTCATTAAACTATATTTTAACTAAAAAAACCAAAGTAACTTCAGTTTCAATGTTTTGATTAATACTGTAAAGCTTCCCTGCAGAAAGACTATTACCACACTATCAGAAGAACTGTATCTGCCTATCTACTTCCTTATACTGTTACATGGTTGTCATTTTATAATATCAGTATTTAGCAACTGACTAAAAGGGAAGTATAGCCTTCATCACTACTGTGTCAGAGTGCAGAAATCAGTGTTTTATCGCCCTTATTACAAGTGATGCCTGCAACTTACAAAATGTTCAACATCCTGGACCTCTCTTCAATTTGGACATCTAGCATTTGCAAATTCATACTCTCTGGATTCCTTACACAGCAATCAGGGAGGCTGTGAAAGACAAACCTTGGTAATTGTAATGACATTTTTAACACTCTATCAAAATATACTATGTGCTTTATATTTGATTTACATTTCCTCAGTTAAGTCTGGTCTTTTTTATTGATCATTTGTATTTCCTTTTACTGATCTTTTCTATATCTAGAAGGGTATTTATCTTCTGTTGTTAAGGCAGTATTTTTATTACTGTTAAGTATCTTTGTTACTATATATTAACATCCATATATTGATAAATATACTTATTATGGATATAATTATTTTCATTATTATACTGCTTTAAAAAGTTTAAAATGAATCTTAGCATCTACAAGTTCATGACTCCTTTCCTACTAATGACCAATAGTCTTTCACTTATGTGACCTATGTTTCAAGATGTACCATTTAATTATTTACTTATTACTAATTAATCTACTTAATATGTTTTTTGAGACAAGGTATTGTTCTGTAGTTATTGCTATCCTTGAATTCAAAGTAGTCCTCTGCCTCATGTTCCCTAAGTACTAAGAATATAAGTGTGCACTGTCACATCAAGAATCAAGATGTACTTGAAAACTGCATGATACCGCTGGGGTTACAGCTCAGGGATACAGTGCCTGCCTGGCAAGGTCAAGGTCATGAGTTTGATTCCTTGTGCCAATAAATAAATAAATAAAACCACTTGATAAATTAAAAACCTTAATACAATTTTGCTTGAATTTATGTTGAATGCATAGGTTAATTTTTAGAGAACTACTATCATTTTTATTTTTATTTTCATTTGTATATTTGGTACAGGATCTCAGTATGCATATCGGACTCACGGTGATCCTCCTTTCCCAAATGCTAGGATTACAGGCGTGTGTCACCAGGCCCAGACCCTGTCACCAGTTCAGTACACCCCTGAGGTTGGGGGCAGAGTGGCAAGCTGGACAAGGGATCAAACCCTGGTCTCTATGCTTATCAAAGCAGGCACTTTGTCTGCTGAGCTACCTTGCCAGCCTTGAGAACTACTATTTTTATACTTTAGATTTCCTACTCATGGTAGTAGTAATATTAATAGGAAAATTGAGCCACAACAAATGGCATTTAATGGTTCATCATGCGTATGTTTTTCTAAATAATTAATACAATTACATCTTTTACTCATCAGAAAATCTCTGTAAATGAGATATCATTGTCAGTTTTCAGGCAAGAAAATTGAGAGTTAGGATACTTAGAGAATTTAATGTTCTTCAAAAGCTAGTTAAGGATAATTAGAGAATTTAATGTTCTTCAAAAGCTAGTTAACACTACAGCCAGTATTCCAGGGAGGGAATCTGGAAAGATAATCCTAGACTAGCTCTGCAATTTAGGAGTTTTTCTTCAATTGATACCCTACTGTGCTTCTGTAGATTTACAATTTTCCTTACCTGTGATCATTTGAAATTGTGCCTACACATTTCCTTTTACCGCAGCAGTTTATATTATTACACTGAACTATTGTTTTTTAAACAAGATTTTCTGGTATCATAAACACAATTTATTCTTACTATATGTTTTTCAATGTGTAGTGCATTGCATGTTCATTGTTTATGATTCTGTTTTAACCGCTTTATATATTGACAGTTATTAACAGGTAAATAATGACTTCCTTGTTCCAACTTTTACATATCTTTTTAATTTGTATTCCCTGCCTAATAATTCTAGTAACTATAAAGTGCCTGTTACAAATAGACACTAAAATCACTTAATACCTTTTTGTAAATGGTCACATAGCACTTTCCAATAGCAACATCATCAAATTGGTTTGTAAAAATCAATTAGAAAAAAGTTGTACTTCCTTTATAATGTCCAACAGTTAAATTCTGATATGATTAATGATAAATACAGAAATTCAAGAATAAAATTTTTTGTGCATGGTACTATGTGGTTAGGATACCATAAAGAGCAAGCTATCCAATGTCAAACCTATGTTTTTGACACTCATTCAGACCATTTTTATGATCCCAAAAATCCTACATATATTTTTTAAAATCCTATATATTTGATGAAGATTTCACCTATAACTCCTGATGACATATTCTTTCCAATTATTTTTCCATCTTTTATAGTCAAGTGTTCTTAATTATATTTATTAATTTCAAAGAGTTTGTCAATTTATTTGTAAATCTTGAAACTCTACTTAATTCAATGAGATAAAGATATAGCGATAGATAGATAGATAGATAGATAGATAGATAGATAGATAGAGATATCATTAAAATGCCTTAATTTTGTTTGGCTCCTATTTTCAGATAACTTATTACTCATTTTACTTAGTAATTAAATGTATAGTATATGGAATTTTTATTACAGTTTGATTACATGGGTTCTATAAGTAACATTTTATTTTTTATTTTTTTATTTTTTTGCATAACTGGGGATTGAACTCAGGCCCTTGATCTTGCCAGGGAAGTGCTTATTCCATTGAGCCATCTCCCTGGCCCTGATATGTAATGTTTTAAATGTTATTTGATTTATAGTTTGCAAGTATAGTTTTCATTTCTTCATTTATGGCTCTTTATTGCTAAATTTCTACTTTTTTGAAACCACAGTATATCCTGTAAGTTTTCATAACTTTCTGAATGCTTTATTGTGTTGGAGAGATTTCTGTGTAACTACATATGATAATACACATAAGGTTTATAGCTTGCTTCTCTGTAAATTCTGTTTGCTACATTGTGTAGTACAAAATTCACCACAGATCCATTGAGTGAAATTAATTATGTCAGTACAACCATCCCTGCCACAATTTACTTTTCATATTCCTATTTTGATAATCTAAATAAAGTATTCTAAACAGCTACTCTTAGTTTTTGTCACTTTTTCTTTACTTTGGTGGCAGCTTTGTATTACCTACCTCAATACTATGTTATACATTAAGATGGTATTTCAGGTAAGTAGATATTTTTGTTGAGGTTTCACATGGTAGATTCTAGAACATTATCAAAAACATTTCATTCTTATCTCTAAATACTTTAGAAGAAAATATATAGTTTTTTATTAGTATCCATATGAATCCAATAGAGCAGAAATACTTAAAAGTATATATCACATGTTGGTAAGTACTGTATATGTTTCAAACTAATGTGTACATTTTACAATAATAACATCCTTGGGATCTATATCAGTCAGTGTTGTTTTTTTATTAGGTGCTAATCAAAACAAAATATATCAAACCAAGTTATCATATTTTATTCTTTCAACCATGAACAAGGGAGTCTAGAAATAATTCATGCTTGACTTTCTTTTTATAGTGTTATAACTTCAGGAGTTATATGTCTCATGTTAGTTTCTAACATTCTTTTATAAAAATAAACCTTTTCATGCTAATTAGAAGTTATTTAAATCTTGCAAACCTCAAAATATACATACCAGATTTTATTTCTATCAAACACTAAGTCACTGTATGTACTTATCTATGTCTACCTATTTGCTACAAAAGATTAGGGGAGAGAATGAAAATAAATAAATAGAGAGTTGGCAGCTATGCCAGCTGGGGTACTTATGCTCTGTAACATTTGTCACATCACCTACTATGTCCTGACGGTGTGTTTAAACTTAATGCTTTAACCTCAATGAATATTGCCCATTCCAACCACTATAGACTGAACAGCCTTCCCCAAGAGTTTATCATCAAATCCTACTCCACGATGCCTAGGAAGGCCATCATATTTGGAAGTAAAAGACTTCTGCAACAACAAATAAATTAAGAAATCATCTTAGATAAGCACTAAATCCAATGCTTTGTATGCTGATATGTGTAAGGACATGGGCACTTCATAGAGAAGAAAACCCATAACCAAAAACCACAAAGGCAGAGGTTATAGTCATGCTTGTTTTTGTCAAGGAACAATGCACATTCCTGACCATTGTCTTCACTGGGAAGAGGCATGAAGCTGATTCTATTTCAGAGACACCAGATAGCAGGAGACTCTCAACACCTTCATTTTGGATTTCTGTCTTTCAGAATTGCAAGAGAACAAAAGTCTGTTCATTTAAGCCACTCGGCTTGTATAATTTATTAGGGCGGCCCATTGGAAGCAATAAAGTACTACCCAGCACTACTTTTTTTCAGCACTTTGATCTCCTTCAAAGCAGTACCAGCTCCTTCCCCATCTCCCAAAGATGTAAGCAAGAATTTCTTGTGATTAACGTTCCAATTAACTAAAACAAGGCTGTGAAACCTGAGTGAAAACCTGAAGAAAAATACATAAATGTTAGGTTACAAGAAAATGACTGCCTTTTAAAATCAGGTTGACTGGCAGGGCCTAGGCCCAACACTGCCTCTTTTTAAAAGTTTTTCAGAGGTTCTGAGGCAACACCAGTCTTAAGAGACTGAAGGAGCTTAGATATGAGAATGCACTGCTAAACAACCCACCGTGGAGGACAGAAATTAAGCGTCAACAATGAGAACAGACCACTGCATGTAACATAATGTGTAGTGCTGTGCAAATAAATTATGACTACTTTAGGTTGAGAGAAAGCACAAAACATGAAAATTTAAGTTTTCTTCTTTTATACTGCCAAGCCAAATTATTTTAGATGACATTAAATTGTACTTCCCTAGCTTCTGGCAAAAGCCTTGTTAACAGTTTTCACGAGCATAAACTTTGACATTCCTTGCATTTCATATACTCCAGCATTATGTGTGAATCTGCACTCAAGTCCTTCATTCTATAAACCTTGGCTAGTTTCTCCTGAAATCTAACACCACAATACCTGCATTTTCTTCAGTATGTCAACCGAGGTGCTTACTAAAATCGACAATGTAGATCATCCCGAGACAGGATGTACAGGTAAAATGCTAGGAGACTGCTGAACTCTCAACCATAGTAAGATAAGGAATCTCAGCATTCAATGTAAGGTAGCAAGTAGCAAAACCCCAGGAAAGCCACCACGTGGGCACAAAAGCAGAATGATACATTCCTAAGCAACTGAGGAACTCAGCAAGACCTTGTCCCTGAATAAAAAATAAAATAGCTGAGTATGTAGCTTAGCACAGAGGTGCTAGGGACAAAAAAGAGGCAGGCCGTGAGTAGGTGATCTGCCTTGCGGCACAGCACAGGAGGGTTGGTAAAGCCAGGTACAAGCATTACGGGAAATAAAGCTGATGGTGGAGAAATAGGACTTCGTAGGAAAGACGTGAATACTGGAGAAAAGATTACATTGCTTGAAACCCAGGTACGTGGAAAATGAAATAACTTTAATTGTATTGTGTGATTTTTTTTTTTAAGGAGGAACTAGAGGGAATGATGTTTTCAATGGGAAGGGAATGATGTTTTCAATGGGAAGGCAATGAGTTACAAGAAAAAAAAATTTAATTTTGAAAGAACAAGTTTCTTCAGCTCTTACTGAGAAAAACAATATATTTGAAAATACTTAGAAAAAGATGGTTGGAAGTCTATCTAGCAGAGACCATGTAATTTTTAAAGTAAACACATCATTTGCATGTATTTTTCTTTAAATGTGATGGTCAATTAAAGTAGTAGGCTCAAAGGGAAGGTCTTTGTAATTGCTCTAGCTTAATTAGAATATATGCTTCTCTAGAGTCATTGGTTCTCACTAGTTAGGAAAGACCAAAACAAAACAAAACTAAACAAAACAAAAAAAGAAAAAAATACTGGAAAAGGAAAAACTAAATATTAAGAATTAAAGTCACACGCATATATCTTCTTCTAGAAAATACCAAGCCAGGCTTACCTCAGATTTCTACCATGAATACTGGGACCTTTTCAAAGCTTGCTGACTCTATAAAAGAACAGCAGATAAGCGGGATTATTACACCAGGATTGATAGGTAATTTGCCTGCTGCTGCAGTTTTATCTGGAACTTACACTTAATGTTTCATCCACCAAATTTAAGCATGTACTTTTACAAAGGAGCAAAAAAATAAAAATAAAAAATAAAAGCAAACATTGTGGAGAAATTTAATAGTTTTCACAAACATGGAGGAAGAAATGTGCTGTAATAGGAAAGATTGTTTTTGAGAATCTCCACCTAGGTAATCAAGTTCAGGTAAGGCACTAAATGTAAGGAATGAATGTAATAAAGGAAGATAAAAGGAAGTCCTTCATTCATGTTATAGACATGCTAAATGACTCTAAATTTTATTTTGCTTAGAGAAATATCCAAATAGAAAATAAAACCATATAATTTCTAAAAAAAAACAGAGGACACATTTTAAAAATTAAACCACAAAATAGTAGCATATACTTAAATATATTTAAACTTAAATGAGCTACAATTGTACTGGAATATTGGCCTGTGATTTACCACAGTGGAATCTAAAAGTTTATACAAGAATGAACAAAAAGAGAAACACATTGTAACAATAAGGTGAAATGACATAGGGAATAATTGTATGTACACACGAAGCTACCTACATCAGACATGAAACTCTATACTGAAGGAAAACTAAGAGCATGAGCTGCACTCCAGCCTGACCTTGAGTCCAGGTAACTTCTCCCAGTACTAAATGCTTCTGTAAGAAAACTAAACAACAAAAACAAATAAGCAGCTTTGCTCTTCGCTTTGATTCAATAGATGCTGATAAATCATAGAAATATACAGACGTTATTTTACTCTTATCCATAGTTTCTTTTCCCAAAATCAGCAGTAGAGTTATAATGAAAAATGATCAGTGCTAACAATATTCTGTAAGCACTGTGAAAATTCCTTGCTTTGTACACAAGGAAATAGGAAGTAAAGATTTTTTTTAAATATTTATTTATTTATTTATTTATTTATTTTTGGCAGAACCTGGGATTGAACTCAGGCCATTGTGCTTGCCAGGCAAGCGCTTATTCTACTGAGCCATCTCCCCAGCCCCAGGAAGTAAAGATATTAAATGATCATCCAAGATCCCATAGGCTTGCAGTGAAAAGTGAATCATAGATAATGGCAACTCAGAGTCATATGTATGATATTAAAACATAAACATTTTTAGCTAATGATTCACTTCACAGTCACTTACAGTAGCACAAACGTTCTAATTATACATGAAAATTCTTATAAACTATATTGCATGTATTAATCTGATTAAAATCAAATATGTCTAATATATTTTTTGCTATAGTAAGTCAGTCGTCATTATTTTCATGTCTTTAAACAAAAGAAGAAGTTTTCCCAAGTTATACCACTGTAGTCTTTAAAAGATAAATTCTACTTGTGACATAGGGCATCTCTACCTGGTCACTGGCTGATCGTTCCAAGAAGTGGCACTATTGGTGACCCTTATTTTATAGGTCTGGCTTACAACATATATTCATGTTGCCCAGGTAACTACATTTGGAGATAATGGCTCATTCTACTAATATAGAAAAAGAAGGGACATCCCCACCTCAATGTGCCCTTAAGAGTGAAAGCATAAAACTCAAGGTGTTTGGGTCACAGGCACACCGAAACAGCCTTTCTCCTCAAAGAAAAGATCATTGTATAGATTATCAGCAGCTGCTTGGTGAGTACTGAAGTAGATATATGAAACAATACGCTCTTATTATCTCAGAACATGAAAGCTTATAGCATCAAGCATCAGAAAGCGGGCATGTACTTTCCTGTCTAGCAAACATCCTCTTCTGGGTAATATTAAACTGCCTTTTAGGTCCTGATTTTGGTTGTACATTTTCTAAAGACAAGAGCAACATTCTCCCTTTGACATGATTAGATTTGCTGGCCTCAGAACATATTCTGTGCTTTTTGGTATGCATTTTATTTTTTGCACAGATTTGGCCTCACGTTCTGAACTCTCTTCCGACATACTATTTAATTTTTTTTTTTCAATCTGGAGAGTTTTTAGGTATTTTGCTATTCACATTACCTACAAGCACATTATGTAATGAATTTTAGAATAGCAACAGTATTTGTTAAAACACTTTGTCATTATTCATATTTTAAATAAGACTGTGTCTTTTGACATTTTGCAAAGAAAATATTTTAAATATATCTCTCAGTATATGATTAACCAAAGAACAAGAAAAAAGACCTACAAGTGAACAGTAATTCTTTAAATTATACAGTATAACTAGCAAAAGCATTGTCCCTAATGTCATTACTCCTGGGTTTGTCATGCAAATGTAAAAATGAATTTTCTATAATTTCATTGGTTTTTGTAAAAAGCCAACCTAGGAAAAGAGGAAGTCTTTCAAATAATCTATAATTTGATTCTAATTCTATTTTAATTTGATTTTAATTCTAATTCTGATTCCAATTCAATTTGATTGCTAATTACAAAATGAATTCAAATAAAATTAATTAAAATGAAGTGACCAACCAAGAAACAAGAAAAGACAAAATTTTATCACATCATTCAACTTCAATCTCAACTTTGGTAAATCACATTATTCAATATTTAAAAAGCTAAGGGAAAAACTTTTAAAAAGAAAGATAAAGGGAACAGTTAATACATAATCCTGTTTAATAAATGCACTGATCTAAAGGTGAATTCTGTTTCAAGGATGCTTTATAATTTCAATATTTTCTTTCAAATGAAGTATGATTATTTTAATGTTTCATTTATATCATTTGTATATGCAATCTTGTATTTAATTGAATTAAGGCATTTTAAATTTCTACCATTTTAAATTTTAAAACAGGTTAATTTTTGAAATTGCCAATATTATATAAAAATATTGGCTGAATTGCACATTTTTTTACTTAAATAGAAATCATCCTCTGTAATATTTCTAGCAGAGCATTTTAGAGCAAAACTGCTCAAAATCAATAATAACAACATCCAAACTTTAGGCTATCATTATTATCATTTTCAGCACTTCACTATTTAAGATTATTTTTTTTTCAAAAACTATAACAGATATCGAAGGGTCTCACTTCTGTAATTTGGATTGTATCATCACACAATATTCTTTTAGCTGAAATTTGTTTTTACACGACATACCAATCCTGTAATTACTGTTGTCTTTGATCAAATAAGCATTTTTAACTGTTTCAAAACCAAATATTAACGAGAAGAATCATTTTAGTTAACATAGTATTAGGAGATTTATTAAAGATCAAAATATACAATGAATATAAAATAAATATAACTAACCTGAGATTGTATTAAAATTAATGTATTTCAGTTTTGGTCCTGCAGCTATCAGTAAATTTTGAGATAATGAGTACCACATGCAATGTATTCAGATAATTTTAGGAAATTAACACTTTAAGACTAATACCATACCATTTGTACTTACTTAAGAATCAAATGAAAGTTGGCAGCAACTTTGGTTTACTGTAACTAACAGAATAATTAACATTTTAGTAAATATTGTTGCTAGTATGAAATCAGGAAAAAAAGTATACTTGGAAGTAAAGGTAATCAGAAGATGCCTTAAAAATCTCAAGGGTCAAAACAAAGAAAAGTAAAGAAATGACTTTTCAGAAGATATTTCATAATATGAGACCAAATACAAACTGAAAGAACGTCTACAAAAAGAGCAGGGAATGCCCACAAGGCAGCAGCTCCAATGATACTGACAGTGTTCACACTGTCCAACTTTATTTAGACAATAATATGCAAAATAATTGTGCTGCAGTTTAAAGAATTGTTGGAAGTATGAATCAGGAACTTTATAGTATGACACATATAAAACATAAATTTAATATCTTTGAAAATAATATATTATGCAATAATTATTAATGAAGATATGCTGGCATGTTTAATCTGATCATAAAAAAATCTGTTTGGCATGAGGAATCATGATCTTCCAGATAAATTTTTAACAATCTACTTTCTGACACAATGAGGAATAATTGTTTCTTATCCCAAAACTAATACTCCACAGTTGGTAACCACTTAAGTTACCTTATGCCTGTCTGATCTTAGAAGAAAAATGACAATATAAGGATTTATTATTTGATGACAATAAATTTCTAAAAACTTCCTCAACAATGTTTTTATATCTAGTATGAACTTGTCAGAATCAGCCCATGTTCATGTCACCATAAGCTGTTGAAATGTATGTTTTTAAAAGGTAAAGTGAATAAATCTTTCTGCCTTACTAACATTTAATGAGTAATAGGTTGGGCTCTTGAACAAAAGCTAAGTACTGCTGCAATCCATTCATTAATTAATATTTGTGACTTTTATAAATACAAAAGTTGAGTTCATTTAGAAAATTGGTCCTGTAATGTAGAGGGACACATTCATGGTATAAGGTCTCCTTTTGCCTTTCTCCCGCTGTCGTAACCAAGGCTGGCAGAGGGATGCTTTCTGATCTTGTGTGCTCTGTACATCAGTCCAGTAAGCCCTCTAAACTCAAAGCAATATTTTTTTTTGCTATTTTGAACAATAACATTTGCAACCCCAATATTAATATGAAAGATACCAATACAATAATTATATGATCAATATTTATTACAAAAGCCTGTTCAAAAACCAGTACATTCTTGTATATAATGTAACTTACCAAGCAGAAGAGTTGAACAGGATGTTAATGACTCATATTCATATTGAAATTACTAGAAAAGTAATGTACACACATATATTAATACCAATATAAGCTTTAAAATATTATTTTGTCCTTCAACTTTCCAGGAGGATTCTACCTGCCCATTAGTCTAAGCACAAAGTAATAAAAATTAGTCATATATTTTACTTTCTTTAATATATTCATATGGGAACTATAAAATAATTCTCTGGGGCATGTTTGTGCTCTAATGAAATCAACATCATAAAATATCCATCTATAAGAATATTGAGTAACAGGTACCTGTGCTTGACTAGTAATAGCACATGCTGAATTCCTTCATAGGATTTCTAGCTTTCAATCATATCTTTCCCTCCCTTCCAAATCATCTTAAAAATGATTAGCAAGGTATATTAATACTAATAATTCAAGTTTATGATTCTGCTAAGTACTTTTCACAAAAATTAATTAAAATTGGTAATAATTTTGATCCATTCATCCTCGTTCAGTAGTAAGTTCTAAATATAGGTCCTAGACAATATGGAAGGACACTTTTCATCACCACCCAGGTGGACCTATTTTTGTCTTGTTCACTGGTTTTTGTCTTTAAATAACATCGTATGTATCATATATAGTACACTTCACTTACAGATTATCATAAGCTTTATCGTATTTCAGTAAACAGTAGGACAGTTTACTTAATCATATATTATTGGCCCAAAGTCTCTAGACCCATCTGGTAGAACTAAGAGTAAAATGACACAGGAGGAAACAGTCTGAGAGCCTTGATGATTCAAAAGAATTGTACAGAATCAAGGAAGTAAGTTCAATATGAGCAAACTGTATGCACGCTAGAAATGTTTGTATACATCATAAAGTATATATCTCATAAGGCATTCATAAAGCACATGTATGATATAATTACTTAAGTTATACTCTTGGTAAACCTTCATAGAAGGAAGTATTGGGTGAAATGAAGAACTTAAATAAAAATATTTGTATACAATTCATCATTGACAATTAAATACTTAATTGATGTGGTAGTCAAAGTGGGAAATATTCTTTGAAGTTATTCTTTAGCTTATTGTTTTTGCTAAGATTTATATTCCAAGATGCACTTTAACAGCTGTACTCATCCATCTTATGTGAAAATCTTTTCTTATATGTATTATTTAAACTTAAACTTTTTCTTTTAATGAAAAAATAATGGGATCTCCCTAAGTAACAACCAAGCTTTAAATATATATGTTTTCTATAAATTATAAGTGAAAAATCATGCTCTACTATTCTTTACACTACAAGAGAAATCAAACAAGCAGGTGACAAGACAAAAATTAAAGGATAAAAGGTTCCATTTCTTGCTTGATCTTCACTGACTGACAAATCTTTTTTATCTCTTAGGTGATAAATTAATGGTGAAAAACCCACTCCTGCATCATATTCTATCAATCTCGCTATATGTCTTTAAAGCTTAATTCAGATGAAATATATTTAAGATTAACTCAATAACTACATTGCATGATGCAAGCAAACAATTACCTAATACAGACATTAGAGAATAAATCCTGGGGAGATGGAATGAAAATACAAATAATGCAGAAACATGTTTATAAAATCAAGTCCAAACCTTTAGCAATGTCTCACTCATTGACACAAGGTTTAAGTTAAAATTAAGTGCATTATGTAGCAAATAAGCATTTTTGATGACTGTGATTTTCAAATAATAGGCTAAAGTAATGATTCAACTGTCTGTAAAAATCTTCAGTGCAGCACATGCTACTGTCAAAATCAAGGGTAAGAGTGCTTACTAACTACACACAATTGTGTACACACATCTTTCAGATGTTTTCTCCCCACAAACTTGAGCTCTACTGTGGTAGTGTTACACTACTCTACAATCAGTTCAGCTTTTCCGATGAAACTCATTCCCCTATGGAAAATATGAAGCCATTACTTTTCTAAAGTTTTAAAACTCCATAATTTACCACTGTTACACCAATATATTAATTTGCCAGTATTTCACTTATATTGAACTTACAGAAAAAATAAACAAGTGAATTTAGTTTACTTAGAAAAAATATGTATCACACAAGTAATCACATAAACACATTTCTAACCTATTTTAATAAACTAAAATTGCTATTAATAGGTGATATTTAAAGCATCAGTAAGAATTATCAAGAATGCAGCATGTTGAATGGTATTAAGAGCTTGGTAAATGGCTGATTTTCATGGCACAAAACTTTTAGCATATTGCTTTGAAACTCATTTGTTTTCTATATGAAGGAGTGTAACTTTAGAATGGAAGAAATTTAGAAAACTCCATAATCATTTAACCTGTGTGGCAACAGGCAGGGTAGAATCAGTTCCTTCAGAAAGCTAGTTATACTATTTTGTGATAGATTAACATGCCTTGCTGAATACTATACAAACAAGAGAAAGTACAGTTTTAGTAGAAATGAATAATTTCTTTTCAACAGATACTAGCCGATCATTTAGAAAACAGTCAGATAGATTTCAGAAATTTGTGCACTAAAAGGAAACACGCTTAATTGAAATGATTGCTGGTGCCACATTTTTCAAAGGCAACTTTTCTCCATGTTCCTCAAAATGTTTGATACATAGTTGGAACTTTTTGATTACTAAATAATGATATGGACATAAGAGCTACTTCAGATTTCCAGACAAGGTATACTTCTTCACCACAATAAAATGTGCAGCAGAGCACAATAAAAGGAGTAAAACACTGGAATTGAGTGGACTAGACTCAAAAACAGTTCTTTTGCGAAACTGCAGAGTACTGACTGTCGATGAAATGGGCAAGCCATTATTATATGCAAACTTTAAAATTATTTTGGCAGAGTGATGTCTACCAGTAAAACGCTTAAATTATGCACGAGGATGGGTTGTTTCTTAATGTTACTATTGTTACCATAATTATCCACAGGCAGATACAAAAGGGCCGATTTTATATTGGGGGGTGGTGTCTTTGTATTTGAAGATATGATTCAAGGGCTCAGGGCACACTAGTTCTAAATTTCATGTAATTCTTGGAAAGGAAAAATATTAGCTTACTGAAGTCACTAAAAAGTTTTATCAACTTTTCTCAGGTATCTCAAGAAATAAGTATACCTACAAAATTTCCAACAATATTACTGATATCGAAACTACTGGAAAGTACTCAAAATAATATTTACTTCATTCAAATACAAAATTCCATAATTATTTAAACTACAA
>NDGN011461874.1:0-12522 GCA_002564285.1 Tympanoctomys barrerae
GCTGCCTGGGGAGAGGGCAAGAGCAGGTAATGGGGATGTCCCATGTTTTTATAATAGATCAGTGTCTGACACATGCAAATCTTGTACAAAGTAATCACTAAAATGCATCATAGTCTCTTCTTGATTGCATATATTACTTTTAACAATAAAGTCCAATTTCTAAGTCTAGTTTTCAAGGCCCTTTTTAAAAAAATTATTTTATTTTTTAGATAAGGGTCCCACTATGTAGTTTAGACTTATAGTGATCCTCCCCAGTGCTGGGATTACAGGTGTGCGCCACCACTCCCAGGGCTTCAGGGCCAGCACAGCATGTGGTACCGGGGATTGAACTTGGGACCTTGTGCTTGCCAGACAGGTACTTAGACCACCAAGCTATCTCCCCAGCCCCTTCAAGGCTCTTTAGAAACCTTGCCTTAGTTTACTTCTTCTGTCATCTCAGACAAATGTGTCCCCTGCATCATGTGTTGTTATTCCTGTGTTCATGTGGTCCCCTCTGTCTGGATGGAATACCCTTCTATGTGAGCACCTGTGACATGCTCCTTTCCAAGGCTTGGCTCCCTGGCTGCAAGGACTATTCTGCCCTGGTGTTCCTTTCATCTTTGTGCATTACTTTGTTGGCCTTGTGCTGCTAAGTGGTGACCTGCTCGAGTCAGTCCCAATCTGTTTACTGCGGTACAGAATTTGGCAGCTGTCTTCCCAATTGACGTTTTAAGGATTTAAATGACAAAAGCTTTCTCTACAGTACACAGTTTAAGTTGCAGAATTGGCAAAATAACTTTTTTCTTGAATTTTGTTAAAGAGGGACTAATTTCAAAGGAGATGTTTCTGTGGTCTTCATGGGTTTAGTTTCTGTGCAATGTTCTGAGCAGAACATTTTTTGGTGGCTTGCATTTGAGTAAATATTGAATTGACTAATACAGGAAATGGGAGGAGTGACACTTACTAAATACCAGTTCTGTCTGCAAGGTGCTGTTCTATTATTGGCAGCAGAATGAGAAATATTATAGTCAAGACAGGGCTAGGCCCTCAAGGGACCCATTATAGAAGACAAGATACCTTGCAGCTGTGGGAGAGACAGGCACTTTGACTGTGGGCCAGACCTCAAGACAAAAGATTAAATATACTCCTATACCTCCTGGGGATGGACATGAGGAATTGATATTCTAGGTGATTTTCAAGGTATCAATCACCTTGAAAAAGCCAGAAGAGTCACTAACTTAACCCCTTACAAGAAAAGCCCCTGTTTGTATTCAGGTCCATTTGCTACATGACTCACTTCCCCATTTAATCCTGTTTAACCAATTTTACCTGAGTAATTATAGTTGTAATCTTACTGGTTGGCCATTTTTGTTCTACCTCAGGCCCACCTTGGGAGTTCCCATGTTTTCCACTTTAGACCCACCTCATGTTTTATTCTATAAAATCCCTGGAAAAGGCAGATTCCTTGGCAAGCCACTTGGATCCCCTTCTGTCCCTCTTGGATAGCTTTCTTTCTCCCAATAAATATATTCTGCTCTTAACCTTCGTTGTTCTTAAAATTTATTCTTGCTTTAGAGAATATAAACTTGTCCCAGGAATCTTTCAGGTTGGGACTTTGTTGCCCTATAACACTGTCTCCTAAGATCTTAGACATTATCCCTGTTCATTATCCTCCTTTGGTAGGTGAAATCCGAGAGCAGAAAGCATAGGATACTTAAGTAAGCAGCAGACCTAGGGTGTGAAACTGAGTCTAGGATCTTAAAACTAATGTGCTTACTCTTTTTGGTTCAAAGAAACTAGATAAAGTCCCTATAGACCTAGGGAACCTGATGTAGTCAACTGTAAAGAGAAAAAGTGTTAGCTTTTAAAACATCTCTTTTCCTGTGTCAGCTTATAGGGTTTACACATGTATTGCATCATTCACTCTTCACCAGGAATCTGCAACTTGATCCACTTCACAGATGACAGACCAAATTTAGAAGAGGTCAGTGACTGTAGGATCTGTGAAAGTCCAATGTACATGGTCTGGTCACCGACCCACACTGCCTTCTCAGAAGGACACTGTGGAAGCCGGCGCAAGATCCTCGACCGTTACCTCCATGTGAAAATCCCTTTCTGGTGTTTCTTAGGGAATGTATATTTTTAATCCAGAATCTCTAGAAAAATCAATTGAGGAAGTGAAGTATCAGATTATCCTGTAAGTACTAAAGCTTATTAATATAAAAAACATTACTGTTTTGAAAAATCTACCTTCGTCAAGCTAAAAACAAAGAACACAGAACACTAACATGCTGAGTTGGAGAGAGAACCAAGATAAAAGCATGTTAAGAGAAACAATCGCCATCTATTCAGTCCTACTTTTCATTGTTGCCACGACAGGAATGTACGCATCTGGCCCTGTCTGCTGCAGTCAATGTAGGTAATTTTATGTGCATAACATACTTTATGTAGATCTATGAGTGGCATTCCAAGAAATAAACTTTGGAAGCAAATAAATTCTTAAGTTGGCAACTTAGACACCTGGTTCATTTTATGAGTTGTACCCTTTCTAGGCTATTCAAATATTACAGTACTATTTTAATACATCCAGTAGATGGTCCCTGGCATTTTCTAGTCTTTTAAATCTCCTTTGCAGTCCTTCATAAATACTAGTTTTATCATGCCTTTTTATGAAACAAAATATTTTCAGATATCTATAATAATGAAGAAAGTCTGAGAAATAAAAGATGTTAAGAATAACTTGGAGTTTGGGAATTTCTGAGGGTTCTGATTTCTTGTTCTACAACTGCAAAGGTAAAATGTTTGCTATGAATTTGGAAGCACTAGTCCAGACCACAGAGGAGGCATGCTTCGGCCCAGAGGCCCACAGGCTTTCTGAGGGGCTAGAGCTCTTCACTGTAGACTAGACCTTTGACTACAATCGAAGTCTTTCAACACCTAGCATCACTCATTTCTTTCATTCCATTGATTTTAGCCCAAAGAATAACCCACACACACCCCAGCTGCCACTGTGGTTCTATTCCAAGGAAGACTAAAGACAGAAGCAGCAGGAGTGGCAGTTAATGCAGGTGTTTACAGGCAGCTGTTAGTAACCCAACTAAGACCTGCACTGGGGAGTAACAAGCGCTGCTTCACCCCACAATTATTAGAATTCAACTGCACTCATGTCCTTCCTCCCCTGTACAGCTGACCTGTCTGTTCCTTCAATCTGTTTCTCTCCAAACTGCCCTAAATTTAAAGGCTTAAAGTAATAATCAGTAATACATATGAAGTTACCCTCCTGACACACGTGCGGAGCCAGGTGTTCCTGGGATCATTGAAGGGGTACAGGTTACAGCATAGCCAGGTTGTACCACACAACTAGTTCACATTTCTTACAGTGCTTGGTGTGACGTTTGTAGTGCCTGTACTTACACATTTTAATAGGGTCCATTTTCCATCTTTTCTCTGTGTTACGCAGCAACCTCCCTCCACCAACAGCCACCACTATGGGTCAGAGACTCAAGAGTAAGAACATTTCCAGATTTTCTGTGGCACTAAGGACAGGAATATTGCTGTATGTTGCAGGAAGTGGGAGAAGTGACAGGATGGCCAATGGACAGGGCCCAGCCTAAGCTTGTCCTCCTAAGCTTGTCTTCCAGGAAGCCACAGGAGCCAGAGCCAGTTCCTTCTGCTATCCAACAGCTGCTATGAGGAAAACAGGATTTTTCAAAGAGAAGTTTTACATTGTAAATCAGACACATTAATTATAACTTTAATATAACAAATGTTGTTAAAAGCAGCAATTCAAAACCATGATCTTTTAGAAGGTGCACAGGTTATTAAGGTCAGTTGGCAGTAATGCAGCTATTATCTGGTAACAATGAAATGCTAGGGTGGGGGGTTTAGGTGACCTTCCTAGGCCTTGTGCTGTCCTCCCAAGTGGGCTCCCCTCCCCCTTCCCCTTGGGCCCAGTCTCTCCGAAGCCCAAGGAGGGAAGGTGCTGAGACAGCCCCTACCCAGGCTAATTTCTCAGGAGTCCAAGAGAAGGCCTGTGAGCCTGCTGTGCTCCAAGGCCAGCAGGAAACCACAGATTGGATCCCAGGTTCCACACCCACGCTGCGCTGGGCACTCACCACCCAGCAGCTCCCCTCCCACCTGGCCCCATCTGGGGGGCTCAGTGGCAGCAGCTGTGGGGCTGAGATCTGGGCCCAGTGCCTACTTGTCCCTGCTTGCTTGGCAGTACCAAGGAAGCGGTGAGTAGCAGGCTGTGCTGAGGAGGCGAGATCCCTCTGAAAGGCACTAGAGAGCTGAGGTTTAAGGCAGAGGCCAGCTAACCTATGTCAGAGATCTCTTGGGGTGCTCACAGGCAGGCAGGGGGCAGAGCCAGGAGTGGACAAACAAGCTCTTCAGCCCTGCTGTTGCCCTCACTCTTCTCCCCTTTTGCTGTTCAGCTGGCAGTCAGCAAAACCCCACCAGGCTGGAGGCCACAGCAGCAGTTGGCAAGGCTAGTGCCAGTCTGGTACCCCTGCCCCCACTCCCATCAAGGCACTTCTTTCCATTTTCCAATCAAATGAGTCACTTCCTAACGTCTCTGCAAGCAGCTAAAATGAGGGCCCACCCCACCCCACCCCCTTCTGGTTTTCCTCCAGATGAGGCCGGATGCTGATGCCACCTGCAGCTCTGCATGCCCCACACCCTGGGTCCCAGTGTCTCTGCCACAGGGGTTTTCCCAGAGGCACCCACAAACATATGTGCACGCACACGCACACATACATTCTAGGAGCAAGAGGAAGTGGCAGGAAAGGGAGGAAGAGAAGTTCCACCTTCAGCCACTCTCCAGTAGGATTCCAGGGAGGACTGACGCCCAGGGGTCAGGTGTGAGGGATCCAGTGGAGGGACAGATGTGCACGTAGAGGATGTGTAAACACACACCCAAACCCACGAGGGGCGAGAGGCGCAGGAACAGAGTCTCAGGGACAAAAGGATTGGGCCTGAGGAGAAGTGGGTTACAGAGCCAACGGGACACAAATCCAGAGGGACAAAGAGTTTGAGGGGCGTGGAGTGTAGAGAGACACTGAGAACCAGCCAGCGGGACCTCAGACCCAGGCATGGGGTGGCGGCCACGAGAAGCCAGAGCACGGCTGGTGAAGCGGCAGTGCAGGCTTTGCCCTTGGCTGGTGAGCAGGTACATGGGGCCTCTGGCCTGGCACTTGCAGCTGTCCTGCTTCCCTCCCCCACCCCACCTGGGGAAAGTGGCAGCCTATGGCTTCTGCTGTCCCTCCTTTGGTTTTTAGGACTCCTGGCATCCCGCCAAGGGGCACTCAGTAAGGGGTGGTCCCTTCCCATTCTACCAGGTACTGAACCTTGCCTTCTGGTGTGACTCTCCGGGCCAACACCTGGTACTTCTCCCCACAGGCCAGCCTCCCCGCTGCACCAAAGTAGTTGGTGATCGAGGACTTGAGGTGGGACAGGGACGAGTCATCTTCACTGATGCTTTCAAATGTGTGGCTGTCGATGCCTTCATCTGGCCGCTCGGGGCCAGAAGCCGCCTCGGCACTGCTGTCCGAGGGGCAGCGTCCACCCAGCTCGGCCGCCCTCCTCTTGGCCCGCAGGGGCGTGTACGCCTTGGCTGCCAGCTTCCTCTTGCGGCTGCCCACTGTCCGTCTGCATCAGGCAGGGGAAGAGAAAGATGGCGGGAATGAGATGGAACAACCAGCAGCTTCCTGCCCTGACAATCTTGTAGGTTCCAGGAGCAGTGCCAGGCACTGGGCACGGGTGCATCACACTGGGAGCTCATGATAGTCCCACGGGGGGGCCACTGAGGCTCCAGGGAAGAAATGAACAGCTGGGAGCGGCAGGGCCAGGACGCCACCTAGGTAGTCTGACTCTAAAGCAGGGTATCTTTCTATCTGAGCTCGAGGATGGCACAGGTGTAGGTCTTCCTGTCCTTTTCTGTGCCTTCCATAGTACAGTGGAGAGGCCCTGCTTAGGCTGCCCTGGCCCTCACCTGGGCTTCTGTGGAGCTAGCTGGGACAAGCAGGAACAGGGACAGGGCTTATGAGGTAAAGACTCCCATGCCACACAGGAAAAGGTATGGCAGAAATGCATGTATGTTCTCAGATGCTTAGAAATGGAAGCCAAGACCCGAATGAAGCTTTAGTGAGAACCAAAGAAACAGAACGACACTAAAATACAGGGCCGGGGGTGTAGCTCAGTAGTAGAGTGCTTGCCTTGCATGCATGAGACCCTGGGTTCAACCTGTAACAGTGAAAAACAAGATTATAGACAAAGACACCTAGACAGATGTCTAGGCAAAAGGTGAAGTCCTCCAGCTGAGACTCGGACAGTGGGGGCATGGGCTGGTAGTGACAGTGCCCCAGGAAGCTCACCTGGAGTCATAGGAAAGGCTGGTGGAAGCGGAGCCGGAGGTACTGGCGGCATCGGTGAAGTCCACATCTGAGAAGAAGGTCTGGCCTGAGCTGGCACTGATGGGGGAGAGGGTGAGCCTACCATTAGCCAGACCCAGCAAGGTCCTGCCACCTTGGCTCTTGGGGTCCCTTGGGATTTCAGGCCTGTTCTGTCCCTCTGCTACGTACCCTTCATTCCAGCAGAGGCCACCTGCCCACTGCTGAGCTGCCCACCAGCACACTTGGCTGTCCGTGTTCTCCTCGCCCCACCTTCAAAGTCTAGGAGCTAAGAAAGCCTTCCCTGCCTACTGTCCCCGGTGGTACGGCACTCTAGCGACAATATCTGATGAACCACAAGACACTTATGCTTCCATTGTAGATGAAGAGCTTCCATCTGTACCCATTTGGAGAGAACATGAGGAGCTTGAGAGAGGCCAAGGAACCTAGCTAAAGCGCTTATGCTGGTGAGCAGGGTTTGGAGCACAGGTCTCTCTGAATCTAAATTTCTCACTCCTTCCTCCATAACCTCCAGAGCAATGAACAACCTTCAGTGGCATTGGAATGAGAGGATAAAGGTACAGTCCCTCCTCTAGGTGCTGTGGGCAGACACAGGAAGGTGTCCAGTACTGCCTGGGGGGCAGCAAAGGCCTCCTGGAGGAAGCAGGTTCCAGAGTTTCCAGAAGCGGGACAGCAGGACAGAATGCATTTCAGATAGAGGGACAGGTGTAAAGAGGAGGGGCATCCAACTGCATCATAAGGGTGGGACCACCAAGCGATTTGGGTCTCCTGTGTGAGGTGGTGAGTGCCACAGGAGGGAGGGGGCCGTCACCCAGCCACCTTGGCTGCTGCTCTGGGGAGCAGGAAAGTGCTAGTGTCAAAAGAGCCTCCTGTGGCCCCATGCAATGTGAACCCCAAAGGAGGCCCCACTCTTTCAGAATGGAAGAAATCAATGATTTCTCCCTTGTCCCCCTCCAAAGCTCTGCCCACGCTGGGGTGTGTGGGGAGCTTCCCCCGTCAGTTCCTTTCTAGTCTCCACAGCAGCCTTTTCTGCTGGGCCCCTCACTGATACCTCTTTAAACTCTGAATTTCATCCAGCGTGAAGTCGAATATGCTGGCCAGGTGGTGGTTGGTGCTCCAGGCCGAGGTGAAGTCACTCTGTGGACACAGGAAGGAGAAGGCTGTGTCAGCACATGTCGAATCTGCCTCCCCACATAGCCTCTCCCCAGCTGAGGGCCACACAAGCTGTCCACTGTCCTGCCAGGGCTGCTAGGGTGAAGACCTGCCAATACCCTCTATTCCTGGTCCTGACCAAAGAGCCAAGTCACCCAGTTCTAGTCCTGGTCTTGTCTCCAGCCCTTGGGATGACCTTTGATCTCTCTGGGCCTCAGCCACCCCAGTGTAAGATGGGGGCAACCCCTTCCCTGCTTCATTCTTAAGAGGTTTCAGGAAGCATAATGAAGTTAAATATGATTGGAAAAGTGCCTTGTAAACTGTAAAGTGCTGGGAGATGAGGCATGGTTAATACTACTGTTCACATTCACCAGGAGGGGTTAATTAGGGATGCAGAAGATGAGCCCGAGGCTTCTGGTTCTAGGCTGGGTTTGGCCACTACCTAGATGGACAACCCGCAGGAATGTCACTGCGCCACCCTGCCCAGAGTTTCTCCACCTGCTCAGGCGGGGGCAAGGAGTCCCTGGGTTCTCAAGGAGATCTCGGGAAGGTAAGGGAGTGGTCTCCGGAGAGCTCTGCTTTTCTCAGTCACTGTGATAGGGAGTTGGGACTATCCCCTGGGCCTGGGGGACTTTGCTTTCTGTGTGTGCTGGCCCTGCGTGTGAAAGTGAAAAGCAAACAAGGAACTAACACTGGGAATAGCATCTTCCAGCAAAAACTTTGATCTTTTTCTTCTATAAACTCGCCTTTTCTGCTGCTGGAATTCGTGAGGCAACAAACTGTGGAGACAGAAAAGGGAGAGGATGGCCCAGTCAGAGCCTGAGGGCCAGAGGATGGCCCAGAGGGAGGAGCCTCACCAGTGGTGGGGGTGGGGCCTGGAGAGGAGGACACATCCTCTGGGGAGGAAGGGATGGGGGGCCTGTTATTCAGCAGAGAGAGAAAAGGTCATGTGTGTCTACAGGCCCTGCACCGACACCCAGGAGGCTATGGCAGGCTCAGCCAGGAGGGCAGGGGTGCCTTCACGCACTCCGGTGCCCCCTTCTCTTTGTCCAGCCATAATGCAGCAGGCCGGGTCCCTGATCTGGTTTCCCCTGAATGAGGCAGAGGGTGACGGCGGAAGGAGCCTGGAAGCCACTAACTTGCCCTCTCCGGGTGCCTGCAGCTTGGGACCAGCTAGCTATAGGGACTCTCAGCTATACGGATGCCACCAGACTGGGTGGGCCCACTGCCTGGCCCATCTGCTGGGTGTAGGCGCTGGGAACAGAGAAACCGAGTCTGGCCGCAGCCCCAGCCCTGGGTTCCCAAGCACTGACCCAGGCTTGCTCTTTCCTCTCTTACGCAGCTCAGAGGAGGTGGCACCATTCTCCCTTGGTGCCAGGCCCTTGTCAGGTAGCAGCTTCCCCGGAGGGTTCGGTGGGACCCGGATGCGCAGGCGGAAAATGCACTTTTTCTTCTTGATCTCCTTGCCGCAGAGAAACCTGGGGGTGGACAGGGAGGAAAGGCCCTGGAGTCAGTCAGTCCATCCTTAGGGGGAGCTAGTGCTACACAAGCCTCTGGGGCTCTCCTGGCTCCTGACATAATCCAGAGTGGCCTCAGAGGATGTAAATTCCTCCAAGTCCACCAAGTGATGGGTCCCAGCTGAGAATGTAGCAGATGAGGGCAAATGCTTCCTCCAACAGGTGTGCGGCTCCTGCTGCTCCTCTCCTCTCTTTTCTTCTCCCCTTCAAGCAGCTCCAAGGCTGCCTCTTACAGGAAAGTGTCAGTTCACAGTGGAACTCTTGGGGTCCCAATACCCCCAACTCATTCTCCCTCAAAACTGAAGAGACCCTGCTAGGCTCCTCCTCTGAACACTGGACGAGCAGCCTTGAGGCTACAGCGATGGCGCAGGTCCAGGCCTGCCCTCAGCAGTCTGTCCCCTGGGAGACCAGAGGCTGCTCACTGAAGGGTGGGTTGTGCTGGATGCAAAGCAGGAGAATTTGGAGCGTGTCGTTCTGCCAGAGGTGTGTAGAGAGCTGGCACGGGAACAGATCTACCACAGCAGCTCAGTAAGTTCTCATTGATGAAATGGATGAATAGATGGGACAGCAGAACACCACAGGCAGAGGGCAGAGCCCCCGCAAGGACACTGGGCGAGGGAGCCAAAGGCACAGTGGCTGCATCTGGAGTCAGTGTGATGCCGGATGTCCCCCAGTCTCATGCAGTCCTAGGTGGGGCTTTCTCAGAGGAGGCTGAATCTAGATTGTGTGACTGGTTCACGGTGCAATGCTAGGATTAAGGTGGGTGATTACTAGGTCATTCCCCTGATTGGTTTGGCACCGCCCTAATCCCAGCAGCCTGGATACAATATAAGCAACAGAAAGCGTGTCATGTCCCTTCCCTGTTGCTTTGGCTCTCTTTGCCTACAATGAATTACTTCTCCTCTGTAATCCCCCTTTGCTAAGCCACTCCGCCTTGGAGCCAGGGGATTATGGACAGAAACCTCTACAAACTGTGAGCTAAATAAACCTTTCCCTCTTGAACTTCGAGTGCCAGGTATTTTGTCTCAACAATGAGAGAAAAGTAACTAAGGCAACAAAGCAAAGGGACAATGACAGAAGACAAGACAGGGCCTGATCATAAAAGACCATCGATACCTGCTTAGGAGTCGAGGCACTTCCTGTGGTGGTGGGGGATGTAGCAGGCTCTGGGTTCTGAGAGCCCAAGGGGAGGACATGGGCAGGGGGATGGGTCAGGAGGTTGCAGCACACCTGAGAGACGGTTATCTAACCACTCAGTGCCTGGCCCAGGACCCTAGCTGGCTTGAGCAGGAGGGACTCTCAGAGAGCAGGAGGCCTCTCCTATGGAGCTGAGCCCAGTACCCAGGTGAATTAGGGTGCTAGGATGCCTGGCAAAGGCAGAGTCCTGATGCCTGTTGCCCCCTGGACTCTAAAGCATGGGAAGGAATGATTCAGTCAAAGAGAAGGGGAGAGAGACAGGCAGAAAGACAGGTCAGGCAAAGGGTATGAGTAGGGGAAGCCTTCAGACTACAGTCCCTCCAGTCGCGGCTGAGGCATTCCCTTTGTCCCTGCACACACCGGCTTTTGTAGCTGTTGAGAGCGTTGAGGAGATGTGGTCCTCGATCTGTCACGGGAGTGCTGGTGAGCTAGGGGAGAAGAGGCCAGCAGGACAGTGAGACCCCCCGCCTGTGCACTCTGCAGGGCCCTGCTCTTCCCTTCCCCTGCCCCTCCTGAGGTGCCCGAGTCCTGAAGTGTCATGTTCCCATCTGTACGTGGAGAGACAAACTTCTGGCCTAAACTTTTCAAGGCCTTCATACTCTCCACCAGGAATGGTTGTCCATTGCCAGAGGTCTACACCCCTGGGGAGGTTTAAGATTGGAGGTTTGTGAGTTCAAGCCCTACTTGAGCAGCTTAGTGAAACCCTGTCTCAAAAAAAAGAAAAACCAAGGCCTGGCACTGTAGCTTAATGGTAGATTGCTGCTGGGCTTGATCTCCATGACAATAACAACGAAAATATATACAATAATATGGAACACAACCAAAACTTTAGTAACAAAAGCTTTGCAAAAGTGTTTACAGTGCTGGACAAGTAGAGTGGGGAAAAACTATGCTCAACAGTAAGGAAATGATTTAAAATTATTTTACTATATCATCTAAACCCTTTAAACTGAAAAAATATATATATAGAAGAGACTGGAAGGAAATGTACTTGTGAAATATTTCTAGTTACTTCTAAGTAGCATGACATAAGAATATGGATTTTAGCTTCACTTCCTAATTATTTTTGTCAATTTCTTTTTTTTTTCATTTTATATATTTGGTATAGGGTCTCACTACACAGCTTGAATGCATAGTGATCCTCCTATCTCATCCTCCCCAGTGCTGGGATTACAGGTGTGCATCAGCATATGGTACTGGGGATTGAACCTGTGTCCTTGCACTTGCCAGGCAGGAGCTTAGACCACTGAGCTATCTCCCCAGCCCAGAGCAAATTATTTTTAATAATGCTGACTGTCTTTTAAAGCTTATTACAGGTATGTCTTATAAATGACCAAATGCTCTCAGTGAAAATGTTAGATAAAACTCAAAGCAAAGCCATAAAGGGTACTTTTTCTTTTATCCTTGTCTCATCAGAGTAGTTTGGGACAGTTGGTGGAGAAGATGCCTGGCTCTGCAACAGCACAGACCATGCTGAAGGCATCAGCAGGGCTCAAAGGGTGCCACCCCCATGGCGGACGCGATCATGAAGGTCGTGGCTCCTGCTCTAGCTTGGCCCTCGCCTAGTAGCTGCCTACCTCTGCTGAGCTCTGACATTCTCTCAATCTCTGTTACCTCACTGCATGGATCTGTGGCCCAGTCCTCTGGAGGCCACTATTCAGAACAGGATCAGCAGGGGGCAGGCACACTCCACTTGCCGTCCTAGCCAGGAACTCTGGAGAGCTCCAAGATTCAGCAGAGAGCCCACTCTGCCCGGACTGGACCCATGATCCTAGATCCCAGAGACCGAGCTGGTGAGGCGACAACTGCCGACTGTCAAAATCTGAGTTGGAGGCAAGGACTCGGCACAGCAGCTCGGGACACACCGAGGCCCTAGCATGCCCTGTGAGCCCACTCGAACATCCCTGGCTTCTGCCACTCATGCTGGCCACCCTGCATACCTTGCCAAGCTGCAGGAGCTCCCAGTGGTGGTTCACAAAGGCCAGAATCTCCTCAAAGTCAAAGTACTTCTTCTTGCTCTGCACCCCCAGGTTGTAGAGGGCCAGGTGAACCACATCCACCCTAGGCAACAGGGCAAGGAGATGGGCCAGGTGAGGAGCAGGGACAAGCTGGAGGGAAGAGGGACGGGCGGACTGGGAAAGCACAGCATGAGCTGGAGCCGAGCCCCACCCTCTCACCATCGCAGGGGCAGCCTCTCGATGTACTCTGGGCCCTGGTTACACACGGAGCAAAAGAACAGGTAGAACCTGTGGGAGGCAAAGGGGCCTCTG
>NDGN011461875.1:0-16829 GCA_002564285.1 Tympanoctomys barrerae
AGTAGTCCCTGTGTGGAGCAGTGACAACCAGTTGAAGAGAGAAAATCAACTGGAGCAACATTTGAAAGGATGAGGCAAAGTAGAAGGAGTAATCCTGGAAAATACGTTCCACAAAAGTGCCTCGGCACTGCATTTTATTCTTCTTATTAAAGAGGACTCGTTGGTGGACCACAACCTCATGCCATTCTACTGAGGCAGTCTGGGAAGAGTACATTGGAGTCATCATACAGTGATGAATAAACAAAAAGAAGACACAGATAAAGATGGCTTTGCTTTATGTGGAGCAACGAACATGAGCAAAGGCTAGCAGAGCCGGCAGAGACGGGCTCACATGGGCAAGTGCCTGCTTAACCTCACTGAGATGAATTCTAGGTGATATAGCTAAGAAATGAAAAAGAACCACAGCAAGCACCTACGGTAGTGAAAAGGTGTACCCTGAAGTTCTCCTCGGTAAGACAAGGACCACAACTGGACAGGACAAAGGAGGACGTCTCCACTGAATGCAGTCAGTCCCAAACTGTGGTGGAGAATAGCTTGCTAAACTTCAGGAGGAACTAATAATGCAAAAGCATACAAATCCTACACCAGCAAAAGTAAAGTGTGTGGACCCACACACAGGAAATCCGATGCCCCGCCCAGTCCATTTTTATTCCTTAAAGCACTGGCTGTGATGTGCTTTCCTGCTTTGAGCAGCTAGATTAGAGTGAATTAATGGTCCCAAACACTTGCTGATGCTCGGGTGTCGAACACCTCTCAAGAACTATTCGGAGTGTCCAGAGATGAATAAAGTAGAAAGAACAGACACTGTCTCTGCCCTCGTGGAGCATGCAGGAGCTAGAGAAAGGGACGCAATACAGAGAGAAGTCCACAAGGAAGGATTTCCATGTCGCTTCTGAAGGAAACACACAGTAGGTGAAATGATCAAAAGAAAAGGTCACTAGGTTAAAACGGACGAGGAAGGAATATTTAAGCTAAAACATAAAGGATGGAGAGGAGCCTGCGTGCCCAAGGAGAAGAGTGTTCCAAGAAGGAAGAGACCTGGGAGTTCCCACAGGACAGAGGCGGCCGCTGCGATGAACGAGAAGTGGCAAACGAGGGCGGGATGAAATAAGGAGGGTGAGATGGGCCACAGCAGAGCGGTGAAGGTTTATCACTAACTGGCAAAACGGGAAGGCTAGTGGGGGCCGATTTCAGCTGTTAAACTATAGCTCGAGCTGCTGTTTGCAGAACAGATTGGATAGGACAAGAGCAAACGGGAAAACCAGTGTTGAACTCAGAAAGTCTGGTAACTTCAATTTGTACAGTGAGATGGAGACAGAGACCGGGGTCAGGATTTGAACTCTTTATTATGGAACAAAAGACACCACTTAAATGAACTGTTCGTGAGGAGCAAGCTAGGACTAGATGACTCCTAAATGTCTATGTTGTTATCAAATTTGTGGTGGGTGAAAAATGGAGATCTAGAAAGAAATGTTTATTTCTGAATTCTAACTGCTTCTTGGGCACAATAATCCCTCTATAGCCCAACAACAGAATTTCATGCGATCGGGTCAACCATACATTACTTAAAGTCCTTGTTGCAGGTACTTTAAATACCTAAGATTTTTCGTCCTTCTAATACCGTTACAGGTGTGTACAGTTCCTCCATTTACCTAGGGATTTTGAAGGGCTTATTATCTGGTTATTTCCAGCAGTGAGTAATAGATCTACCTAGACACCCTCGCTTCCGGAGAGGCAGGCAATGTTTGTTCAGCATACCACAATCTTCCAATTATTCTTCATAATTTTAATGCAAGCAAATGGCCATAGCACATTGCCTCTAAGTCTGATAACCAATCCATTTTGCCTTTTATTCATTTTAATTGAATGATAAATGAATATATTTGTCTCCCTTCATGCATTATAAAGAAGAAGGCAAAACTCCCATTTATACTTGTATTATCCCCAGCATTACACGTTTTCCAATAGCAGTTTTTAAGCAGTTAATAATTTCTGCTAAATCAGGCCACACATGGCTGTAGACGTCTTACGTCTCCATTAACGTTCATAATCCTTACATGAAGCATGATGTTATTATTCTCATTTCTATTTTATAGGAGAGGAAATGAAGGGACTAAGAGTTAAGCAACTTGCCAAAGTCCGTTAATTACCTGCACAAACACAATTCAAAAGCATGTGAAAAATTACAAATTTGGGATGTTTTATACACACTTTTGGCCTCGGCTCCTTCCTGTGTGCAGTAGAAGTAGAACCAGTACTGATGTGAAAGGTGTGTAAGGGGACAAGGCACATGGAGCACCCAGCGCTGCACCCAGCACCTGGCACTCATAAACACACAAACAGCCATGTGCTCGCACAGTCATGGCGCAGCCGTTCAGCTGCGCCTCCGCTGCCAGGACACGGGAGTCCTGCTGCAGGCCAGCCCCACAGTGCCACAGCGCGTGTCCGGTCCACTGAGGGAATCTCAGGGAAAAAGAAACCAAGAGAAGAGAGGAAGACCCCACGGAGTGGGATGCAAGCACCGGCACCCATCCCACCAGGGCATGCAGCCATGTGTGACCTAAGGGACCCGGAGCAGACTCCCTGGATGGAGTGGAGAGCTGCGTGCTGAGCACGTAACCTGCAGGGGTACCTTCGCTCTCCCTAAACCAGAAAATTCTTTCTTCACCTTATTTCAATGTGGGTTCCTCCGCATACAAAATCTGAGAACTTGAGCAAGGGAGCCGTTCTTTTTGAGATATTCGGCATCCTTGGAACAGGGATGTTGGTTGTGTGCAGAAAGAAAGTATGTAAACCTTGTCTTCAAATAACACGCAATTTAATGAGGAAAGGTAGATTTGTAAACCACTAATACACAGCCATACAAAATTTAATAGGAAATGCAGAAGAAAGCTATTGAAAATGCCAAAGTTTGATTAGTAAATGAATATTACATTCACTTGTTTTATGTCATTGGCTGCTAAACTAACTTGTACTTTCTAATGAAAAGAAATCAAAGAAACTTCATAGGTGGGACCATCATTATTAAGCTATAGAAGATGAGCATTTTCAGTAAGTCAAGAGCTAAAGTGGTCTGGCTAGCTGGAGAAACTGCATTAGCAAAGAGATTCTCGGGGAAGAGTATTAAGAACTGCCGTACTGGGACCGTGGGGTCTAGACGTCCAACTGAGTGAAAGAAACACAGTAATGTTACAAGGTGAGGACAAATGCTACGTTTCGGCTGTTCCTCCAGTCATTGCTTGTCATGCCATGGGGCAGGAGAGCAAGAGGCTAGGTGGGGCTGGCCAGTGTGATCGTTCAGTTTCTTCGCTGAGACTGCAAGGCACGAGGGTGGACTGCAGTAGCTTGGAGGTGACCCCATGAAAGGGGAAGGGTGGGCAGAGGCAGCCGAGGAGGGGTACAGGGCTGGACTGTAAGATCACCTCAGCTTGGGAGCGTGAGGCCTTCTCCTTTTGTGAGTGTTCTAGCTGTACATTCTCTTAAATCATGGTGACCTGAAAATCCTGTGAATATAGCTGCTGAAGTCTCAAAGGTCAGTCATTTCCTATTCCCCTTCTTCCCTGCCCATCTCCTGCCAAGCTAAGGCCTTTAGCTGGCCCCAGCCTCAGAACATGGGCTGTGGACAGTGACAATGGCACTTACCTTACAGTATGTGAAATCTTTCTTTCTCTGTACCCATAAAACAAGAACCAAAGCTTTGTTTCTGGGGTAAATGGAAGACATGCTGTTTCCCAAGTGGATCTACCTGCTTAAGCAGAGCCATCTCGTGGCTCAGCAGCTGTTGGGGGGTCCTGGTGGGGGTGGGGGTCCCACACAGCTCTCATGGAGTTTCAAAGGACTAGGTAGAGCTTTGTCAAGTAGCTTGATCCCTTCTCTCTAAAGAGTTAGTGAGTCCCCATATGGAGACAAAAGCCCTCAGGATTTTTCTTCCATGCTTCTATGAAAGATGCTGGAGCTTCAGACAGAGGTGTCTAGTGAAATTCTTGAGTCGCTCAAATCTAGTCTCCTCCTTCTGCATGGAATGCCATCTTGAGGACCTGAGACCTAGCTGTCTCTATGGGCCCTGAGATGCACATGAGAAGCTGCGTGCCCCAGGCCACCCAGATTTCACTGACTTTGCTGCTTGATCAGTGGGGAAGGTTAGACCCTGACAATTCAAAAGGTATACCTTCTGCACTACCATGATGCACATGAGCTCAACATGAACCAGGAAATGGATATTGATGGATACAAAGGGGTAACTTAAATTACAAGAGTATTTTTCAGTCAATCTGCTTTCACTTACAATATAGAAAGTGGAGTACAATCCCTGAAATTCATGCTCTTGCTACCCTTTGTCTCAGGAAAACCTATGATAAGTATGGTATTTGGAGTGGCCCCAAGGAAGAGAGATGCCTTTAATGACCCTGGCCTTGCATTCCTACCTGCCTCTTGGGAGCATATGGCTCCTTCCCATCTGTTTAAAGAAGAAACTTCAGATGGGATCCCAGACACATATGACCCTATTGCTGGACGTGGCCTTGTCTGTGTTTAACACCCGAGATCTGGAGGAGGCTCAAAGTGGAAAAGGCTAGAACATAACTGTAGTAACTGGCAATGCTCTAAACTTGCCCAAATCATCCAAGGGAAAACCCAAGAGTAACCAAGCGCAAGAAGTCTGGGCACTCATCACCTGACTGCAGCAAGCCACTGCCTGGGCCCTGCTCTGAGTGTGAGGCGGCCGATATACCTGACTCACTGCATTAGCAGATTGACTGTCCCTGCTCCAACAGAGAGGCTAGGTCAGCCAAAACATTGGCTGCTCTGAAGAGGACCAAGGGAACTTCAATGCCCTGCCATGGATATTGCCATCCCCTGTGCAGAACCCTGGGGAACGCTGTGTCTAGGTGAACCAATTCAACTGCTTCATTCCATTTTGACCCCCTTCTCTGGAAAACTCTCCCCTAGATCTACAGCCATCACTGGAGTTGAGAGGACCCCTAGATAGGAACTCTTTACTCCTACTCAGACATGTTACTTTGAAAGTCAAAAACTTAGCCTTTTATTTTATTTTATTTTTGGTACTGGGGATCAAATTTAGGACCTTGTACTTGCCAGGTAGGTGTTTATGCTGCTGAGCTGTATCCCCAGCCCCTGACCATGAATTTTTAGTTGTCTCACAGTGATCTACTCCATTGCTAGGAGAAGATTCGCTAGTAAAATTTGGGGCAGTTCTCAAAGTCTCAAAGGCCAGAATGGAACTATACCGGGTTTTGCTCATCTAATTAGCAAATAAGTGGATCCTACTGCATAATAAAAACTTAAGAAGACCGTTTCTCCTCTACATATCAGAAAAGAGAAGAATTTCTTCAGGAGTCTGGAACCAACGGCCAGGAAAAGAACTCTACCCAGAGACATACTTTTCAAAAAGTTAGGTGGAGTGGGTACTGCTCTCAGCCACCCTACCCAAGAACAGCAGCATCTATAGCTATGCCAATGGGGGAAGTCTTTAGGACAAAAACTAGAAATCCTGACTCCCCACCAGATCAGCACTACTCTGGAGACCAAGGATTATGTGTGAATAACAGGGAAGTATCTTGCCAAGTATGAGGCCCTGCTCTTAGACACTCTGGAGGTTCTTATGAAAACTGGCAGTACTCTTAAGCCTGCTGCTCCGATGCCTGCAGGTCCAGAAATTAGCCTCTCTTGTGCACATGTGGTCTTCCAGATCTAGGCAAGCAGGCAGGACAGCAGTAATTTGACCCTCCAAAAGCCTGGAAAAGTGTGAGTCACTGATGGAGGAGAAGCTTTGTCCAAGAAGGACCTGAAAAGAGGTTTAGGCTACAACAGAACTCTGAAGTACAGCCTCTTCCCCCAGGGACCTCTCTGCTCGAAGAGCAGTGCTCATAACTCTTACTTGGGCACTGACCTTTGGAAAATTAAGTATCTGTGCTCATTCAAAATATGGCTTTCTGATGCTTCGTGCCAATGCAGCAATCTGGAAAGAAGAAATTTGCTGACTAACAATCAAACATTTACAAAACACATCATTCATTGCAAATGATCTCAAAGGGATATGTCTCAAATCTCCTTGGAAACCACAAGGCTAAGAGAGAGGCAAGAAGGTCGGCCGCATTGCCCCCAGGGATGCCAGCCTAGGTCAGCTGCTGAGAAACCTTTCCAGTCCTTCCTCAAGGGAGGCAGGTGGCAAGCCATCAAAATCCTACGTGAGAAAGAGCCACTAAAATTTCCACAGGATTCTTGAAATCTACTGGAAGATCCAAGGCTCCTCTTGAGAAAGACTGCAGTAGTGTTGAGCACAAACAAGGAGTCATTCACGGCCCTAACTCACCGCAACCTAGATGGACACCGGCCACGAGGCTCTTGGTTCTAATTAGGCCTGTTATGTGGGTGGCCTTTCTAAGGCTGTGCTTTCTGGCTCTCGGCAATGCATCCAGCCTCCCTCTGTGCCATACTTGGTTCTCCACTAGAAGCACGGAAGTCTGGCTTCCCCTCACATTTGGATTCTACCTACTCACCATTATAGTAAAGTTACTTTTTTTCTTCCGCGGAATAGATAGCTTAGTAGCCACTAACTTTGTTCATTGTCTTTGATGGTTTTTCTCTTCATCCCACACAGTGAGCCAAGACGCCCCAAGGTAGCTGGAGAGCACAGGTAAGTAGGGGCGGCAGTCTCTTCCAGCTGGGCGAAACTGCAGAAAAGAGGCCTCCACCCCTTGGTGCCCCATAAAAAACTACGGGCGTAAGTGCCTCTGGAGGAAAGGAGACAGGAGATTGGGGTGTGCGCTCAGGAAATACTAAGGAAGAAGACTGATCTGTGATTACAGAGGCCCAGGGCGTGTGGTGGGCACAACAGACCCCCAAACCCTGCACGCGGACTTCTGAGAACTCCAGCAGGTTTTCAAGAATGGCTCAGATGTGATGGCTGGAGGACTGGGTGGAGTGGAAGATATGAAAAGAAGGTCCACCCTGAGGCTCCGCCTGTGTGCTCACGTGCAGCTGCGCTTCTTTTCCTACCTTTGCCGGGCACAAACTTGCTCTGCAGAGAACGTTTTTGTCCTACCTTTAATAAAACTTTATTATTGTTTGCACTCATCTCGACCAATACTTTGCTCAGGACAGGAAGAACCTAGAGACCACCTCCAAAAGGAGACTGCAGCACCCTCAATCCCAGTAACAGCACAACGGAAGGCAATGGGGTGGTCCTCTCCACTCACTTGCGCCTGACCATGCTCAAGGCATAACCCCAGCACGCTTACCCCAGGGCTGATGACGCGCATGGTGGCTGAGATGAAGAAAAGATCCCCAAGCCTGCCCTAGAAAATTCCAAACCAGGACACACGGCAAACAGCCTCCACGCATGCCCTGCAGTAACCTGCCTTCTTCAAGAGCTCATTGGAGATTTAAACACAGGGACTGCAGCTTGTACGTGCAATTAAAACAGTGGATTATGGGAAAGGACATGGTGGCAGCACGACTAAAGTGACTTAAGCCCCAGTCACTCGCTCTGGAGGACCCTCATGGTGGGCTCTCTAGAGAAGTGCAACGTTTAAACCTCTACCCTGCAGCCCGGAGGCTGCGCCATTCTCATTTCCTGGTGGAGCCCAGCTCTGCCGAGAGCACACTGCTTAACGCATTTTGCTGCTGTGTCCTCGCTGTTTACGCCACAAAGGAAGCCAAAGGGGGCAAAATATTTCTCCCCAGCCAACTTCCTGGCACTTGGCAAACACGTGACCTGGTCATGTCCATGGAGACAACTACAGGCTGAGTGGCTGACTGGAAGGCAAAGACAGGACTCATCTGGTGCTGCGTGCCCCACACAGCACCCTGCACTGGCCCCACGAGTGTCACACACTGCCATTGCCCAAAAAGGCTTCAGAGATTTTCGGGTCTGTGCGCATCTTCCTCAAGCTTTAGGTATATTCTTTGAGCCACCTGCAGCTTTCTAGGATATTCCTTTAAGACAGCCACGGGGCAGGGGAGATAGCTCAGCAGTCTAAGCACCTGCCTGGCAAGCACAAGGACCTGGGTTCAGTCTCTGGTACTGCATGCCATGCCAGCCCAGGACCCCTAGCATGCCGTGCTAACCCTGTAATCCCAGCACTGGGGAGGCTGAGACAGGAAAGTCACTATAATTATAAGCTGCATAGCAAGACACTGTAAACAAATAAATAAATAAGATTTTTTAAAAAGAAAAATAAATATAGCCATAAGTTTTCCTATTGCTTGCATAAAAAGCTTTGAATACATAAATACATACATACATACATACATACATACATACATACAAATAGATCACACTCCTCCCTGTTAACAGGAAACCGAGCTTAGAGAAGCCGAGAGACGTGTGACACAGAGGTCCCGGCAGGCAGCTCGCGGGGCTCTTCCCGCTCTTTCCACTCTTGGATGGCAGCTGCTGGTGGCTCAGCTCACCAGGTCTCACAGGAGCTGGGGAAGGACCCTCGCCGCAGGAGGGTAGTGCCGCTAGCTGTATCACAGCTCACACAGGGAAAGTGAATAGAATGGAAAAGCGCCACTGACTGGCCCAACCAAAGCCTCCAGCGCCAGCTCCGCCACCCAACCCCATCTGCGACGGACTTCGCAAGCAGCGACATTCGTCTTTCACCCACTAACTCTCAGTGAGGTCCCGCGAGCTCAGGCTAAGAGCTGCGCTCCTCGCTACGGACACGTTCACTTTCCTGCAATGTCTTGCAGCCTCCTCACCAGTCATAACTGCTCTTTGCTCTTAAAGGTGACTGACTGCTTCACCTTCCTTCTGTCAAGGAACAGACTGGCTGTGACTGACTGTACATTTGTTTTCCCCAGTAATTTATATTTTTGGATCCTAACGGCTGTCTTTGGATACAGAGCCTTTGGGGAACAAATCAAGGCCAAATGAGGCCCTGCGAGTGCACCCTGACGCGCCAGGAGGAGGGTCCTCAGGCAGCAGCTGCTGCTCAGAGGGAAAGACGTATAGCACCCACGCAGCGCCATTTAAACTGCTCGGTCCTCGTTTGACCTCGGGCTGACAGTGGAAACCGCTCACAGGCCTGGTTTACCAATTAAACTGGAGACGGAGTTGCAGCTCAGCTGTGGGCTGACAGTGCTTGGTGCCTGGCCTGGGGAACATGCGCCCGGCGCCTGGATTTTGTTCTACTCCAGCGTATCCTCTGCTTTGGAGCTGGGCTCTGCACCCTGGGTCTGCACACAGGGTCAGTGCAGGCTCGAGGCCAGCCTGGCTGCCTCCATGAGTCCAGCGCCAGCCTGTCTAAAAAACAACAATTAATTCTACTCCTTCTCTAAGTTCGAGAAGATTTTTTTTTCCTTCAACTCTTCCAGTTATGTCCAAAGCTCCAGTGAATTGATTTTTTTTCTTCACCCTTGATTCCTCTTTTGTCATCTAGACTCCCAGAGCCAGCAACTGACTGATCCCTGTCCCCGGTGGGACAGCCAGAGTCACCTTGTAGCCATAAGGCCTGGGGACTCTTGGTGAGAGCAGAGAGTTCTCCCCACTCACCCGCCACCTGCGTGCGCTTTATGAAGACAAAAGGAGAGGTGTCTGTCTGCAAGCAAGACGAACGCCCCCAGAAGTCACACAGGCGGCCTCGCAGTCATGGGCTTCCCGCCTCCGGAGAAGCAAGAAAGGAAGTCGCTGCTGCTCAGAATTTCTCACGGGGACTCGGACACACCATCGAAACCCAAACGCCCAGCATGCAGCAGCTTCACATCTATGGATCTTTCTTCGTGTATCAACAAATTTCATATATTCCTCAGTCTAAACAATTTGATCTGCTTTATGAACTTTGTGATAAAAGTTGCTATGAGTGTTAATACTTAGCCACCTAATGGATACTAACACTATGAATGGCATATAAATTATTTTTGTAACTTGACTACTTAATGTTATAATTTTGCAACAACAACTGACACAGGTGAACTGAAAAGTCAGAGACGTGCACGGCGCTTCTGAGCTTTATTTAAATGTGACATATGGGAGTAGATACGCGACTCGTACGGGATCTAATGCTTTGACACTGTATATTAAAAGTTCTATAGCTCAAAATAATATCTGTACGCACTTCATACTACAAATTATAGATTATGGGGCTGAGGAGATGGCTCAGTGGAATAAGCGCTTGCCCGGCAAGCGCAAGGGCTGAGTTCAATCCCTATTCTGCCAAAAAAATAAACTAAATAAATAAATAAAAACAAAAATTATAGAGTATGAACTAAAACTTGTTCCATTATATGTGCCAGACACACAGAGGAGTGCTCCACGGCAATACCATTCTATTGCTTATGTGACCACTAGCTTCCTTTCTGGAAGTGCTGGGTCTCAGGGCAGGACAGAAGGCTGTGGAGAAGGGAGAGGGCCTCTCCTGAGGGGGCTGTTACAATTCCAGCCGGGATGGAGCAACGCAGGCCTAGAGCTAACCAAGAAATAACAAAAGCAGGCTGGAAGGCCACATTTCCTAATGAAACCATTTGACCACATGGATGCTGAATCCTTTCAATGCTGCAAAACCCAAAGAAATGTTCACCGAGGGCCAAACGTGGCCCGTAGGTCACTAGTTCGTGGCTTAGATGCAGCGTGGCCTGCACAGGGCCCTCCTGGACTGAGCGCTCACTGAACAGCCTGCTCCGTCCTGGAGGCCTGTGACAGGATTGACTCCCAACAACCACCCAGAGGTGCAAACATAATTTTATAGTATTTTCAAAATTTTTGTCTGCCAGCTTTCTTCCTGTTAGTATATTCAGAGTCTCTTTAAAAATCAAGTAGGTAAAAAATGCACTATGGTATTTAATTTTCTCTCTTGGGCAAATGCACAGCCTATTTCTGTATAATTTTATGTGCTTATATTCGCTGGCATCACACTAGGAAGATGTTTTTAAAATAATAAACACTTCTCATTTTTACAGCAAAATCAAATATGAAAAAGACAACTAATCATTAAAGTGGAGCCCTGAACAAAAATACAAATTGAATTATCCGGTCCCTTAATAGACTACCCCTGAAATTCTCCCTAAAATCACCCGAGTTACTTGAAAATCATTACTTCTCCTCAGTAATCCAAAAAAAAAAAAAAAAAAAAAAAAAAGCCTGTCAATTATTTTTAAATATCATTTCATGTAATTAAAAGTGTTAGTGTGTGTATTCATTTTCTATTGCTGTAATAAATCTTTCTAAAGTCAGCACATGGAAACCACACGCTGCTGTTAGAATCTGACAGAGGTCTGGAAGCTAGTGGGCTGCCCCCCTCCCGGAGGTTCCAGGTCTGAACCTGTTTCCTGGCCGGTTCCTGCTTCGGGGGGCCATCCACGCTCACGCCCAGTCTTCAGAGCCTTACTAAGGTGCCTCTCTCACCGCTCCTCCACAGCCACGCGGTCCTCTACCACAGTAAGGGCAGGTTCTTTTCTTCTAAGGACTCGGTGATTACACGGGGCCCCTCCGGGATAATTTCCCATTTCAAAGTCCTTGATCTTAATTAGCCCTGAAAAGTCCTCTCTGCCATGGGATGCAAGGTCCACAGATTCTGGACGTGGACATCTTTTTTCTTTGGAGTGGCATGTTTCTGTGTAACCCTAATAGAAACGATAATAATAACTTTATCTTATTGAGTACTAATAATGTTCCAGCTACTCTGCTAGGCACTTAGCATGCTTCATCTGACTTAACTTTAAAACAACAAAATGTATGTAACATTCCATTTTTTTAAATGTATTTAATATGGGTCTACAGGGTCTACAGGGTCTCACAAGGTAGATTGGACGTGCAGTGATTCTCCTGTTTCCAGCCTCCCAAGAGCTGGGATTACAGGCACGTGCCACTATATCCAGTCTCAATCACCCTCTCAACACACCTGGGGGCGGGGCCAGTAGGGCAGGCCCAGGGATCGAACCCCTGGCCCCTGCATCTGCCTAAGCAGGCAATTTAAGCCGCTGAGCTATCTGGCTGGCCCTGTAACATTCCCTTTTAAAGCTGAAGAAACTGATGCTTAGGGGTTAGGTAACTTGATCAAGATCACAGCTAACAGCCTTAGAACAAAGATTTAAATCTAAGCCCAAGAGAGCGGGGTGTGTTGGCTCTCACCTACAGTCCCAGCACTTGGGAAGCTGCAAGTTCAGTGCCAGCCTGGGCTACACAGTGAGTTCAGGGCCAGCTTGACTATATCACAAGACACTGTCTTGGGAAAAAAAAGATACCCAGGCCCAACTGAGTTATTATCCGTAAGTCGCAAAGCTACAAAATGTTCAACAAGAGAAGTGGGCCGAGCAGGTTTTCCATTTGGTGGACAAACTAATGAGAAGGTATACAGACCTCTTAATCATTTTCTGTCTTATTTTTACTGTTCTGTTTTTCTCTACCATATATATGCAAACCTATTTTTTAAAAAATGCCTCAGGCAGTAATTTAAAGATTATGACTTTGTTCCAGAAGATTTCAAAACATGTTCTCGTTAGCATGCACTGAGAATTAGCGTTCCTAAAAGCTGCAGTAGTCACGAGGCATCCTGTGCCCCACACCTTGTTCTAGGCCTGCACTGAATGCAAGAAGTACCATCAGTTTAATAAACAGCTTGTCAGCAAAGATGAAAAATAATACACAACTAAAACACAGTCAAGCACTGACACCTCGACAGGCACATTTTCTTCAGGACGTGTGCTGCCTTGCTGGAACGGTTGACAAAACCTAAAAGTGTCTTAGAATGTTCGACATGACTTGGTTTTATCTCTTATAATATCATCTACCCTACACTATTCTTATATAACAGCCTATACTTTAGTACTTATATTCTGTTTTATAAACTGTTTTCTTTCACTTCTCTTCTTTCTCCTGAGACATTTGTTCATTCTTAATACCCTAACTTTAATGTCACCTTGTCATGGACGTCTACCCATGATTCAGCAGGCTGCCCACATCTCCCCTCGGTGCCCCATAGCTCTTTGCATATGCTTATTCCAGGTCGCAGCACAGCGTAACCATGAGGATTTACACCTCCTGCACTTATTATACAGGATAATAATCTTACCCTACATCCATATCGAAGCTCTGGGGTAAAGAGCAGTGAAAGAAATGGGTACTATCTTGCAGGTCTTCTGCAGTTACACGCACTACTCACACAAAACATTTCCACTACTTTTTTTTTTTTTTTTTGCAGCACCAGGGATCGAACTCAGAACCTTGTGCTCCCCAGGCAGGCACTTTTGCCATTGAGCTGTATCCACTGCTCTTGACTCACCTCTAAGTCTTTAACTTGGTGATACCTGTCCATCTGTCCTTGGCTGAAATGGGATGGTTCTCTGCACATAATGTCAAGAGTCTCCAGTGGTCGGCTTCCATAGTGGTCCATGGGGAGCCCCTAAGCCTGATACTCATGGCTATTGTATCCCTTTCCTTAAACGAGGTCTGGGCCCAGTGATTTGCTTCTGATAAATAAGACCATGGCGAGGGTAGGAGGATGCTGGGTTAAGTAACAAAGGCTGACGAGCTCCTCACCCCACTGGTAGCGTCTGTCTCTTTAATGAACCAGGCTACCATATTCGAAAGGCCTACCTGGGCAATCTGTCCTGTCAACAACGGTCAGAAAGGAGGCGCACCCAACAACCACACAGGCAAATGTGGAGAAAAATCTTTCCCCAGTCCCTTCCCAGCCTTGCCAGGGGCCTTGAAGCTGAGCACTCAGCCGTGTGAGGCCCCCAGCGCACACACACTAGAAGGCGACGCGCATTTGTTGTTTCTCGCCGCTGTGTTTGGGGTTGCTGTGCAGCAGTTCACAGCTAACACAGTGTGCTCCCACTGATAGAAGACCTTTCAGGAAAAGGAATCCCCTTGAGTAGTATCAGAAGATACGTTAGGAGGGGCCAGGGAGATGGCTCAGTGGAATAAGCGCTTCCCTGGCAAGCGCAAGGGCCTGAGTTCAATCCCCTGTTCCAGAGAGAGAGAGAGAGAAAAGATATGTAAGGAAAGCATGTCATTACAGTAAGGGACAACAGGTAGGGAAAATCCTATCAAGGAAGTTCATGGTGCTGTGCCTCACCCCGACAGGAGCACAGGAGAGACAGGCTCCTGATCTGGGATGGCCTGTCACAGAGGTGACACCCTTGAGATGTCACAGCCGCAAGCACCCTGGGCTGCGGAGTAAAGGAGAATGGCAAGTCAGGGCATGCCACCAGGGGAACACACGGGATCTGAGCCTGCCAGACTAGATCAGCAGACGAACTCTGTGCCAGTGGGAGGGCTCAGGGAGGGTCAAACCTGTATTCTAGCTAGCTTCTCAAGGCCAGCGACCAAGAAAGGAAACGAATGGCATCCACTGAGTACTGTCTTCAGCAAGCCTGTCCTCCACAGGTGTCTGTCGCTAAGCCACTGCTATTGTTATAGTTCTGGAATGTGTAACCTTTTTACTCCCCTCTGTGTTTTCAGCTTTATGCTTTTCATACAAAATCCTGCAATGAAACTCAATGTGTTCTTTTGGGACGAAGGCAGACAAGGGCTTCCTGACCCACCAAGTCAAGGCAGGCGAGGCTTGCTAACGAGGCAGCCCCTACCGTCCCGGCGCACAGGTGAGCTCGCCCACAGCCAGACTGCTGCGACCACACACACCAGCTTGTCTGAAGATCAAACCGAGGCTGGCTGGCCCTGGATGCAGCAGCTCCCGAACGCTACATGAAGGCCTGAGGAGCTGCTGGCGCTACGCCCCCCGGAGCTGCCGTGCTTCCCCGCTACCAGCAGACTCACAGAGCACAGACCCCTTTCCAAGCTTTTCATCTTTCAAAAGGCAGTTTGCTTTCCTGAGCCTTTGAGCCTGTTCCTTTTTGAGCTGACTGCTAATTGTATGCGCGCACATATGTGTTCTGGAAAGGAGACAGGCGCGCGGCCTTGGCCCTCTCGCTGGCTGCACAGGCCCGTCTCCCTGCTGTTCTCTGCACGTCCTGTAGCCAAGCCCAACACTTCTAAACATTAACCCCTCCTGGCAGCCCTGGTACACGCTTTGAGACATGCTCCCAGGACTCGATTTCCTTTAGAAATAGCCTTTCATCTTCGAGTGCTGGAGCTTGGTGTTTTTATTTTCACGAGCATGTTTTTATTTTACATGATTCAAGAATGATTACACAGCGCAATAATAGGTAATGGACTGCAGGAGATAAATGAAGTTTCTTTTAGCTTTAGGGTACATACTTTAAAATTTAAAAACTAAAGTTGTCTTATTTTTTAAAAAAGCTGACATATGCCACAATTTTTATTACAGTTTGTAATGCTGATTTCCACAAAACAAAATGTGGAGTGGTTGTTGACAAAAACGCAATAATCTTTTCCAATAGTCATGGCAACTAGTGGCCAGATGGTAGGATTATTTGACTGTTGATTGGGATTCTGCAGAAAAGAAATCCACATAAAAGAAGCCAGACTCTTGAAAGCTGCCCTGCTTGAGACAGATCAGTCTGATTCTTCCCAGGTCCTTTTCTACTCCAGACAGATTAATGTTCGCAACAGGGCCCCTGGACGCCCACACAGAAGCTTGCAAGTCCAGTGGATTCTCAAGAGTAAGTTTTTCTAACCTGCAGAGAAACGCAGTTCTGTTGCTCCTACATTCCCTTTCTCCTTCCAGGGCCCAGTCCACAGCCACATAGGAAGCACAGTCGAATAAACAAGAGCGTTTGAGTCCATTGCTCCACCGAAGCAATCTACTTTATGAAAATTAGCTTGCCTTATCATAATAATATCAATAACAGTGAGCAGCAAATATTTATTAAACACTTCTTCTGGGACAGCCATCTTCCTAGAGATAAAGTACCCGAGGCATTCCACAGCTAACAGCTTTGTTCACTTGGGGCTTCTGAGAACTGCTAGCCTCTCTTCAGCACTGCCTGCTGGGCTTCTTACCACTCCCCAGCCCCAGTCACTGTCCCTAGCACTCTCCCTTCCTTTCCACTCATACGCTGGTAAGCATCATGCACAGGCACAGGGGCTTCTCTATCTTCCTCTGTACTTAGGATCTTAGTAAGTCCACCAAGAGCTATGTTTAAATGCCTGACAATGAAGTTATTTCCTGTTTGTGGAAAAAAAGAGAGTGGGTCCATATACATTCTTTTTGAAAAAGACAAAATAAAACCAAGTATGTTACGACTGTCTATCCATAGTACTATCTCTTAACCACCTGGAGTAAATTACTTCCTCTGACACCTGACAGAAAGCCTTAAGGAAATACACGGCAATTCTCTGGGGAGGGAACTTGCTGAGTTTACAGCTAAATTAAATGTTTGCCTCAGTTTCCCAACAGTAAATCGTTTTCTGTAACCTTTCTACCTGATGGCATCCAAAACTCTTAGATGCTAGAGTCAACAGTAAGAAAGCAAAGAAAACAATATTACAAAGTTCACTGCTCTTCCTTTCTAACCAGAAAATTAAGCAAACCCAACAAAATGCAAGTGACTTTTTAAAAAAGTTATGTTGATCATGTGAGAGAAAATCAAGTGACTAAAAAAAAAAAAGAAAAGAAAAAAAGAAAATCAAGTGACTTCAACAATAAGGTCATAAGGGGGCCTGCCCATTAGCTCAGTTGTTTAAGTGCCTGCTTAAACAAAGCAGGCAGGCTCAAGATGCTCTGGTTCGAACCCAGTTTCTCACTGGAAACCAGAAATGCCCTCAAGGCATCTTCAGGCCACCAAAAAAAAAAAAATTCTTCATGCCAGTTGCTGCTGTGCAGTCTCTCGGATAGATGATTGTCCAAAAAGAAGGGGGTGGTGAATGAAGAGACAGGAAGAGGAATGTTGTGGGACTGTCCTGCTTCAAGGTTGTATATGGTGAGATTTTTGGACTTATGTGT
>NDGN011461877.1:0-10168 GCA_002564285.1 Tympanoctomys barrerae
GTGGGCTGAGCTGGCCACACACACACACACACACACACAAAATAAATAAATAAATAAATATTTAAAAAAAAAAGAATACTGTGCAAATCTAGAATTTTGCTGCATGTCTGGTTTCTTTTCTAAAGAGTATATTTGCATATGAGAGTTTAACAGCTTCTCCTTTTAATTTCTAGAAGAGTCTCAGTCCTAGGAGAGAATAAATTAAGATGACTTCTTGTAATTTAAAACATAATTTGAAGGTAAGTGGCAACTCTGGAAAGTAGCTTTTACTCTTGAATGCTAATGCTAAGAAACATGTTTTCCTTTCTATACCAGAGAGCTGCCCCTGATCCTTGGTGGTAAATACTTCTCCAGAAGCCCTGTAGAGCACTGGAAGCCTTGTGATGCTGAATTAATGCTTTGAACATTTCCCTATCTACTGAGGTCTACCCGGAAGAGTCCTACATTAGTACTTCTTGCCTAGAGCTATGACTCTTGGTTCAAAATCCAAATGTATTTCTTGGATGGACTGAGTTGAGGACTGAGATAAGTGATTTCTGAACAACATGATAAACCCAAGACAGTATAGATTCTGGGCTTAAAGAAAAGTTAGGAAATTGCTTAACACATCTTTAGATGTTTAAGTACACATTAGTTTGTGAAAACTCCCATATTTAGTTTGAGAAAAATCTTTTCAGTGTTTCTCAGATGTCTCAAACATTTGACCTTGGGATGATTCTTTCATATAACACCTATTAGAATCCTCATAAGTAGTGTTCCTTGGAATATACTTTGGAATATTTTGCAGTTTTTAAGACAGGAACGTGGTTTATTCATTACTTATGCAAAGTGATTAATTTTCACAAAATGATTATTTCTTTAAGCTTCTTCATGGTGTTTGTGCCCACTAGACAACAGCCAATGTTAAAGGAAATATATATTCATGGCACTTGTTAAAGAACGGTAAGGCACATTTTATTGAAGACCCATTGCCGTTGGTGTAAGGACCACTGCAATAGAATTTTGCAGCAAGACAGAGAAGTTGGGCTGAATTAAAAAGGTGAAGTCAAAATGTATAGCCAAAGGAACATCATGGAGTCAGTGGATGGAAAATTACAGAAGTGAGAGCAAACGCTGGAGCTAAGGAGGAATTCTGGTGAAACAGGCCCAAGAGCTTGTTGTGGACAACAGGTCCAGCTGATGAGACATGTCTTGTGGCAGGATGGAGAATGAAGAATCCTGGAGGGTGAAGAACCTTCCAGATATGGAGATCAAACATGAAAAGTGGGAGATTCCAACTGTGGGAACTTAGCATTCTTGCTAACATTAAGGAATTCAGGTGCTGGTTGAGTAGAGCATTCAGATAAGCCTGATTAGCATGGGATCAAGGGCAGACTCTGGCATCCACCAAGGGCTGTAGAATTTTTGTCTGACTGCTGAGGGACAAATGGATGAGTTTCAGAGCTCAGTTTGCTTCCAAAAGATTTAGGTTAGCAACCAGGAAACTGCCTGACATTTTATGTTGCTTATATATTCACAAATGTCTTATAGAAAAATCTTTGCTAAGCCTTTGTTAGACTCTGTATTCCACTAGAACATCGATTGGCTGTTCTTTGGGATGACATTTGTTCTTTGCCAAACATATCTCATTAAATTTTTATTTAGACAGTAGTTTTGAATCCAGGGCTTTTTACATTCTTAGGCAAATGCTCTACCACTGAGTTACATCCCCATCTCTTTTAAAGAACTTCCAAAATTTTGAGACAGGGTCTTCTTAAGTTGCTGGCTTTGAGCTTTTTGATCATACAGCCCCAGCCTCCCAAGTAGCTGGGATTATAGGTAGATGCTACCATTCTTGGCTTTTCCTTAAGTATATTGAGGAACAGAATGAGGTTTACAAACCTATTCAGAAATTAGAGGATTAAAATTTGCATGCAATTTTTTTGTTAGATTTTCTTCTGTAGATACTTGTGCTAATTCTGCTAAAGTTGACTCTGCTGTTTATTCCTCTGTTCTCATTTGTTTTTCTTTATAAATTCTGGAAGAAAGGCTATGTCACACATAAAAGCAATTTTTGAATTAATTAAAATAGAGAACCTGGCAAGGTTAATCTATATTTGAACTTTGCTTGCAAAGGTACTTGCATATTCTACCTTCCTAGTTGCTGCTAAAAAGACCTGCAGTTGATACAGAGTCATACAACAGCATATTACACAATATTGTACTTTTGAATGACATAGAAGTAAAGACTTCCATAGGAACTGACATCTTTTATCTCTGAGGAAAGTGTCCAGTTGATTTTAATTACAGGTAAAAATGGTACACTCAAGGACACTTGAATAGCTTTAAAAGTCACTGGGATGGTGAAGGTACAGATTTATTTATGACATAAAATAATATTTTATAAGATTTTTAAAATGCCTGTGATCTTTTGTTATCTATTTTTGTTGATAATTGTCATCAACAGGACTATTGTACTAAGAACAAATAATTTATTGCTTGATTAAAATGTACTTTGTGGAATGTCCTTCACTAGTCTGTTGTACCAAAAAAAACAAAAAACAACAACAACAAAAAAAAACACCTAAGTTATGCCTAGAAAGTTTTTAAAGCACACATTTGGGAATTAGTTTCTGTTTTTTTCTCTTAAGTGGTGAAATCAGGTTGACATGCAGGTCAGATGACATAGAGAATCAAATGAAGGTGAATATATAAACAGTGATAGCTTCCTCTAATCATCACTTTCGAATCCATGCAAAGGAGCAATCCAAGAAAAATAAGGTGGGTCACATAAGACATGTTTCATTTAGATCTGGGGTATATTTATAGGTTACCTGACATGTGCAAATTTAAATATCCATGAATATTCAAAAAGTATTAACTCTACTGGGACAGAGCCTTGAAGTGTTCTCATTCTTTTATGCCTAGTACATAGAACTGTAGTTAACCCTCAGTAAATATTTATGGGAAAAATAATTTAATGAATAAATGAGTGGAATATATGAATGCCTCTTTGTTTTTAACCCTAATATAGCATCATATAAATACAACAAGAGGAGTATACTTTCAAATGGAGCAGTCAATAGTATGGTGTACATACTGACCTAGATAACAGCACTTTTATCTACTCATGTCTCTTGCAGTTAAGGGAAAAACTGCCCCAAACCACAAAACCTCCAAAATCCACTAATAAGAGACACATGGGACACACTTATACTCCAAAATTATTCACTGTTAATTTGAAATTCAAATTTTGGAACCCATATTTTTATTTGCTAATCCTGCCAATCCTGTAGCGATATTGCTAGTGGCCAAAGTTACTTTCTTTTCTAAAAATTAGATTTTACTGGCATAGGTTAGGTATACCTGACAATCTCATTCATCATAAGAGAATTTCTACCTGTACATGATAGAACTTGGTTTTTGTTTCCCCATTCTCCTTGCCTCCCTTCAACCCTTCCTCCCTTCCCCATTTACAAAAGCTTTGTTTCCATATTTTCCTCCTTTTCTCAATTTTTTTACTTTTCTCTTCCTTGTTTTTCCCCTTCCCTCCTCTTTGTTATTCTCCCTGTTTGAACACTTTCCTCTGATTTCAGAATTAATACACTATTATACATTTTGGTCCTTATTTACACTTTCCATTTCTTAAACTAGAGGAATAATGTAGCATTCAAATATTGTGTCAGACTTATTTTACATACTATTATGGACTAAAGATTCATCCATTTTCCTATAAATGTCTTGATGGCAGAGTAGTACTCCATTGTATTAAAAAGCTTATATATTCTTTATCCATTTATCCATTGATGTGGACACTTGGGTTGCTTCCAAGATTTGTCTGTTACAAACTATGTCACTATAAACATAGGTATGCATATATCACTGTTGTACTTTTAATTATTTTGGCAAGATATCTATAAGTGGAATGGTTGGGTCAAATGGAACTTCTAGTACTAGTTCTTTTTTTTTTTTTTGAAATCACCCCTCTGATTTGTACAATGGTGGTAGCAGCTCACACTTCCACCAACAGTGGAAAAGGCTGCCTTTTTTCTGCACAGCCCTCAAGCATTTGATACTGGTTGACTTTGTCTTCATCTTTGTCATCGTCATCGACGACTCCCCTTCCCTTTCTCTTTCCCCTTCCCCTTCCCCTTCCTCTTCCTCTTTCTCTTCCTTTTCTTTTTTGATGCAGGATCTTGTGACAAAGTTAAGATTTATAGTGATCCTTCTGGCTCATCCTGTCCAGCGCTGGGATTACAGGTGTGTACAATGCCCAGTTTTGGGACCAGTATGACATGCCTGGTGTTCCAGGTCAGCATGGCATACAGTACCGGGGTTCAAACTCTGGACCTTGTGCTTGCCAGGCAGGCACTTAGACCACCAAGCTATCACTCCAGCCTACTGGTTGATTTCTTTATGATAGTCATTATTCCTAGGATGAGATGAAATCTTAGTGTTGTTTTAATTTGACCAGAAATGTCGAACATTTTTTAATATATTTATTTGTGATTTGTAAGTCTTCATCTGAGAAGTGTGTATTCATCTCAGATGCCAATTTTTGGTTAATTTTGGGGGTATCTGATTACTTTTTCATTCGTTATGTGTTCTCAATAATAATGTTTTGATGAATGTCTGTCAAATAATGTATCCCACATTATGGGTTATCTCTTCACTCTTTTGGTGATTTCTCTTGATGGACAAAAGCTAATTAATAGCATAAGACCCCAGTTGTTGAAACTTGTGATAGTTCCTATGCAATCAAATTATTTATAAAATTTTTGCCTGTACCAATAGCTTCAAGAGTTTTACCTATTGTGTCTCTGAGAAAATTTAATGTTTCTGTTTTAATATTTATATCTCTGCTCCATTTAAAATTTTGTTTAATACATGATAATATATGTAGGTCTAATTTTAATCTTTGCCATGTGAAAAGCCAATTTTTCAAGTACCATTTATTAAAGAGGCTATCTTTGTTTCAGTACATATTTTTGGCACCTTTGTCAAAGATAAGGTGGCTGAATATGTCTGAATTTGTTTCTGTATCTTCTAAGTTGTTCTACTGATTTTCAGGTCTGCTGTTTTTGCCAGTATCACACTGCTTTTGTTACAGTAGCTTTGTAGTATAGTTTCAGGCCAGGGATTTTGATGCCCCCTGACTTGCCTTTCTTGCCCAGAATTGCCTTTGCTAATCTAGGTCTCTTCTGGTTTCTAATGAATTTTTGGACCATTTCTTGTTCTTTCTTTTTTTGTGTGTGTATTATTAGGGAATGTTCTACAGGATTTTCAGGAACTCACTACTAGATTGGACTCATAGTGATCTGCCTGTTTACAGTCTCCCAAGAGCTGGGATTATAGGCACACACCACCATGCCCAGTCTCAGCGCACCCTGGGGCGGGGCTGTCATGGCTGGCCCAGGAATCTAACCCCCTTCCCCGCCTCTGTGCCCACTTGCTACTGCTTTGATCCACTGAGCTATTTGACCAGCCCTTTGGGCTGTTTTTTCTCATTTTGTGATGTATGCTGTTGGAATTTTTTTTTCTCCGAATGCCTTCGGGGCACGATTGGCTAGCTTGAGTTGTGGGGATCGAACCTCAGCAACCTGAGCCTGACTGCATTGTTGAAGCAGCCACTTAAAGAACTGAGATAAGGGGAAGGCCCCCCTGCTGTTGGAATTTTAATCAGAATTGTATATTAAATATGGATAACAGTTTAGGGTTATGGCTATATTCACTATATTGGTTCTTCCTACCTGAAGCAAAGAATATTTTCCCATTTTCTGATATTCTCTTCAATTTTCTTTTTCAGGGTACTATAGCTTTTAATGCTGAAGTCTTTTACATTCTTTATTATATTGATTCCTAGGTATTACCTTTCTTTGGATGCTATTGTGAAAAGTGCTGCTTCTCTACTTTCTTTCTCAATGATTTTTTTTCATGTATAGAAAGGTTATTGATTTCTGAGTGTTGACTTTTATACAGTTATGCTACTGAAATAGTTTGCTTTGAGGAGTTTTTGGGTTCTTCTATGCAGAATATCATGTGATCACAAATAATAATTAACTTTTTCCTTTCCTATTATTATTCATTTTATTTCTTTTTCTTGTCTAATTGCTTTGGTTAATGTTTCAGGAACTATGTTGCATCAGAGTGGAGACAGTGGAATCATTGTCTTATTCCTGATTTTACAATGAAAGCTTTCACTTTTTGCCCATTTAGTATGATGTTGGTTGTTGGTTTGTCATAGATGATTTTTATCGGATTGAGGTAAGGACCATTTATTCTGATTTTCTGTAGGGTTTTCTTTTTATTATGAATGTGTGCTAGACTTTATCAAAAGCTCTTTCTGCATCTATTGAGGTGATAATGTGATCTTTGGCCTTGGCTCTATTAATATGATGTACTATATTTATGAATTTGTGTATATTGAACCATCTCTGCATCCCTGTGTTGAATCCTGCTTGGTCATGGTGTATAATCTTCTTGATGATTTACTGCATTTCGTTTGCCAGCAACTTCCTGAGGATATTTTCATTAATGTTTGGTAGGCAGGTTGGAGTATAGTTCTCTTTCTTAATTGGGAGTTGGGTCCTTCTCTGGTTTTAGTATGAAGGCTTGCTTCCAGGAATAAATTTGGGTGCACTTTGGTTTTCATTGTTTTGGTACTGGAGAATGAGCTCAGGAACTTGTGTTTATGTTGATGTGCTATGTCCACAGCTCCCAGGAATCAATTTGGAAGTTTTGCTTCTTTTTCAGTTTCATTAAAGGGTCTGAGAAGTAGTGATATTTATTCTTCTCTAAATTTCTTGGAGACTTCAGCAGTACATCTATCAGGGCCTGGGATTTTCTTTGGTGGTAGGTTTTAAAATTATATCTTCAATTTAACTGATTGATATTGTTTTATTTAAGATTTTTATATCTTGATTCAGCTTGGGTAATTTACATATATCTAAGAATCTGTCCATTTTTTCTGCATATTTTTTTGATATTCCAATTCTTACAGTGGGTATAGATGATCTTCTGGATTTCTGCAGGGTCTGTTGTGATTTCATCCTCTTCTTTCCTATTGTGTGGATTTGAATCTTTTCTTTCTCTTTTACAATCAGGTTGGCTGAGAGTTTCTCAATTTCATTTAATCTTCCAAGAATCAACTTTGTTTCATTACATTTTTTTGGATTGTTTTCTTAGTTTCTAATCCTTTAATTTCTGCTCTGATTTTTATAATTCCCTCCCTTGTATGAACTTTGGGCTTGGCCTGCTGTTCTTTTACTATAAGTTTGAGGTTCAACATTAATTTGTCATTTGTACTTGCTCTGTTTTCCTGATATGGGTATTCACTGCTGCAAATTTCCCTCCCCGGACTGCTTTCATTGTGTCCCCTGAGTTCCAGTATGCTGTACTGACATTATAATTTAATTGTAGAAACTGTCTACTTTCTCCTTTAATTTCATATGTGACCCATTGTTTGTTCACAAAGATGTTATTTAATTTCTATGTGTTCATGAAGTTCTTGTAGTCTCTATTGTCATTGATTTCCAATTTTATTGCACTGTAGTCTGATAATACACATGGGTTAATTTCACTTTCTTTGCATTGAAGTTAGTTCCTATAGAATACTGTGTTGGAACTCCTTCCAGTTTCCTTGAATTATTCTGTTCATTCATTCCCCAGCTTTTCTGGGGTTTTTTCTATCATTTGTTAGCATCTTGGCTCTAGCTCACAGGATTGCCCTTGGGCTCTGGATCATCCTTGCCCTCAAGGACAAATTTTGCTCCCAACATCAGCCTAAGTTTGTGGCTTGCATTAAAATTGCAAGTTTGCCTTACTTCTTCCTCTTCTCTTTCCTGCTCCTCTCCTATCCCCTTTGCATTCTCCTTGGTTGGCCTTAATGTATCTACAGCAGGTAGAAGATCTGCTTCTGGGAGACCTGATCCAGAATAATTACTTTTACCTCTGTGTACAAAGAACATTTGCCAATAAAAACAGGTAATGTAAATCATTAAAATTTTTCTGGCATTTTAAAAAGTATTTAAAGAAATGCTTCATTTTTCACTAAGTTAAATAATGATCAAGTACTCATAGCATATGGTTCTAAAAAGTAACAGCTGAACCTTATTGAATTGGCTGTGGTAAGGACACAGTGTCCTACAGAAAGGCTTTGTCTTGGTAGGTTCAGAATTTAAACCAAAATAGAATTGGGTTCACGTATTAGGGTTACATTTCGGAGTTGCCTTACAAGTAGAATGTAATGTTATTTACATCCACTTTTGTAAAATTTCCTCTGGTATGACACATCTAAAAATATATGCTTCCATTTTACCTTTTTCTTTTCTGCAAAGATTATAGATTATAGTTGGGTCATCTTGTTCCCAGACGAACCTGATTGCTATCTAATTTATGTGGCCCAGTTAATCTTGCCTTGGCATATCCTAATGAAGACCTGCAATCATTACCTATTGCCTTTTGACAGTCTTCCACAATTTAGTAGTTTAAAGCAACAAGCATTATTTATCTTAAAGTTTTTCATGAAACTCCTTGGCTTGGTGGTTCTGGCACAGGGTTTTTCACAAAGTTTCTGTGATACATTCAGCAGGGACACAGTCTCTGAGGACCTGATTGGAGCTGAGAAAATAACGGAGAAAGAATGGGAAAGAGAAAGGGGTGGGGAAACACACATGTCTGAGAGGTGGTAGATGCAGTTAGTAGTAACTTGCTGTCCCATGGTATCATTTGGGTGTCATGCAAAGATCTCTGTGAAGACCCTTAGTTCTCAGGTGCTTCTGCGAGACTTTAGGACTGGGACAGTGGGACTCAGTTAGGTCACTGTGCATGTGCCCTTCAAGGGGACATTGCCAGCCCAGCCCCTTTCCTCATTCCCTGTCTTGCTCTACTTTCTAAATATGGGAGATGAGCAGTCTCCTTGGCTATGTAGCTCTTGTGTGATGCTTTGCCTTTCTCCAGACCTAAAGGAAACAAGGCCAAGGGATGGTATTATTATTGATAACTCTGTAACCTTGAGTACAGCAAATATTTCTCCTGTTAAACTGATTTTCTCCAGTGTTTAGTCACGGTGACGGAAGGCTAGGAATGTCTAGGTTCTCAGAGTTAAAATAACTGTGCTACATTGCTGTTTTTTTATGTGTGATTAAGCATCCATCTTGCATATCTACTGGGTCTCAGGAGTAAAGGCTTCTTAAGAGTTCTATTTTTTTTTGTATTTTTCTTTTCTTTATTGTTGCTTTTCATTGAAAAGAATTCTTGTTTTATGTTTTCTGAAATTTTTGGATCTGTGGTTTGGTGGCTATCATTACTTTAGGAAATTCTCTGTTATTTTTCACATATTTGTTCTGCCTTGTGTGCTCTTCTTTTGAGATTCCAAGTACACTATCTTAGACTAAGATGGTGCTCGATTCTCTGACTGCCCTTAGTTCCCCTCAAACACACTTTCTTTTTCTTTGTGTTTTGTGGATAATTTCTGTTGACTAATCCTTCAATTTATTATTATTTTTTCCTTCAACTACATTAAGTTTACTGATGAAACTGACATCGTTAATCTTTCTTACTAGTACTGCATTGGGTTTAGGATAGGAGCTAGATCTTTTGTATTGAGTCTCAAGAGAGGTTTGCATATTCTTGCCCCTCTTTCAACAGGATGTTTCAGTCATATATTATGTGCCAGTGTCCTCAGTTCATGTTAAAATCTGGCAGATGTTGGAGAAACCCTCACCTCATTGCAGCCATGCACAAAGACTAGCACTACTACAGGTCTGAGGATGCAACCCTCAATGTGGTAGAATATCTACTCCCTCAAGCATTTGGATTAAGATTTTGTTTAGGGGTCTGAAAACAACATATGCATCATTTCATCTCTGTAATATCATGCTCATGTATGAAAGTCACAAAAATTTAGAAATTCACTGGAATGCTTTGCTTACTTCTTAGCTATTAATAAGCTCAGGGGGTCTAAAAAATTACATGTTTTTCATTATTTCTCATTATCTCATTCACCCTAGACCTTTCCCCCCAAAACGTTCATATTTTGTGGATAAAGTAACAATGACAGCAAACACATAGATAGAACTTAGTAAATGCTACGGACAAGCCCATTTGCTCTTTACCACTATTTTATGAAAAAGACAATTGTATCAACCAGTGCTTACTAGAGAAACAGATTTAATGCTATATATATATA
>NDGN011461886.1:0-12250 GCA_002564285.1 Tympanoctomys barrerae
ATATATATATATATCATAATACTATATCTGTATCTCACTACACAGATTGGACTCTTAGGGATCCTCCTGTTTTCAGCCTCCCAAGCACTGGGATTATAGGCATGCGCGCCATGCACGTTCTCAATCACTGTCTCAGTGCTGCTGGGGGTGGTGCTGGCACAGCACTTTGGAGATCAAATCCCGGTTCCTGCATCTGCTTAAGCAGGTGCTTTAGTCTGCCGAGCTATCTGGCTGGCCCTTAGAATTATATTTCATAGTATACCTTAAAACCATGTGTTCTGATGTCTTCAGCACTGCACAGTGACAAAAGCAACATGGTTCTGGCACAAAAACAGATATGTAAACCAAGAAGAGAAAAGAGGACACAGAGACAAACTTATGCAACTGCAGGCGTCTGACTTTGAAAACGTGTCAGATACATACATTGGAAAAGAGCCTATTGATCACATAGTGCAGGGAAAGATGGGTCATGATATGTAAAATTTGAAACTTGACTCATATTTCTTGCTCTGTACTAAAGTCAAACCAAGATGAATTAAAGACTTAGGTGTAAGAATACACACTCTGAAACTGATAGAGGAAAAATAGGGGAAACCCTGAAACCATAGCAGAGGCAAATACATTCTGAATAGGATCCCAGTAATGCAGGAAATAATATTAACAAGCAAGCATGGGAGCTCAGGACGGTAGTAAAAGCTACAGTGCAGCAAAAGAAACAACCAAGAGAAGCAATGGTAGAAGAAACGGGAGAGTTCTTTGCTTGTCACTCTTCTAACTAAGGTTCACTATGTAAAATATATAAATAACTACAATGATTTTAAAAACTAAATAATCTAAATCAATAAAGGAACAAATCAATAAAAGGCAATAAATAAATGAAAAAAATGTACGAAGAGCAAACCAGGGCTGGATTGATAGCTCAGGGGACCAAAGGACCTGCTTAGACAGAGCGCAGCAGCCCAGGTTCAATACTAGGCCTGCCATGTCAGCCCCACCCCCAGAGTGTGCTGAGACCACAGGTGAGACTGGGCGTGTTGGCGTGTGCCTACAATCCCAGTGCTTGGGGGCTGAAAACAGGAGGATAACTACGAGTCTCATTGATGCAGTGAGATTCTGTACACCCTGTAGACCCTGTATCCCCTATAGGAAATGAAAATTTAATAATAATAATAATAATAATAATAATAATAATAAAGCAAACCAAAACTACACTGAGATTCCAACTAACCCTAATCAGAATGGTAATCATAAAGATTACAGCGTATGTGAAATGAGACTGTGTTAAGAATTAGATGTAAACTAGCACACAACTTGTTTGGTTTGTTAATCTAAAGTACCTAAATAACTTTTTGTCCCAGAAACAGAAAGCTAACACTAATATTACCAGTATGTATACTACCAGTATAGGTGTTTTGAGTGTTATATTTGTTATTTTATTTACAGGGTCTCGCGACACAGCTCAGACTCATAGCGATCCTCACGTTTCAGCGTTCCCAGCACTGGGGTCACCGGCATGCCCCACCAAGCCTGCTTTACGTGGCAGGCTCAGTTCCTGGAACATGCACAGCTTGTGGCATCAAGGATGGAACCAGGGTCCTTGGGCTTTCAGGCAGGCGCTTAGACTGCTGGGCTGTCTCCACACCCTTTAAGTGTGACATCTGAAGAATACTCTTAACAATATAGGTAATATTATGTTACCTATAATTTTACTAAATAAGTTTATCTCACCATAAAAATTACTACAAGACTCCAAATATTGCATCAGGAAACACTTCTCCACCAGGGGATTCGTTGGTGGCCCCGGGCCTCATTTCCTTCTTTCTCCTCCTCTTGGATTATACAGTAGCATCCTCGGCTGGAATTGAACTAACACTTCCTACTAGGCATGACTACTGTCATTTCTCCATTATTTCAATGACCTACAACTTGATGAACTCTGTAAGCAGTAGCAAGCCGGCCTCTATTGACCCGAGATTTAGTAGGGCATCAAGCAAGCTTCTCCTATTTTAGGACTATGTGAACAAATGAAAGGATGAGGGCTTCCTCTTGGGGCTCTGTTAACTCTTTCCACAGTAGGCAGCCTTCAGTTTCGTGCTATAGGATGGTCAGATGCATCGGTCACAGCCACTTCTTAGGGAAATATGAGCCCAGAGGTCATAAACATTAAATAAGAGATGCAAAGCCCATCACAAAATCAAAACAGCTATGCACATTATTTACTAAAAATCCTTCTCTTAGCTTTTCAAAGCCAAAGCAGTCTATATAAAAATTCAGTGCCAGGGATACAGCTCAGTGACATAAGTGTCTGCCTGGCAAGCACAAGGTCCTGAGTTTGATCCCTGTACTGCCAAAAAAATAATAAGGTTCATTATTACTATTAATTTTGGGGATTGTTGCTTATTCCCCGTATGCTCTCTGCAGATGTTCCATGTTGGAGGGATAAAAGTGTGCTTTTTCTGCAATGAAATGCAAATACTACAGAGAACTGCAGGAATTGCATTGGTACTAGCAGTGTTGCTCTCAGATAGAGGAGATTTAGAGCTTGCTCCCAAGGTTGATCGAGAACAGTGAACACACACACCAGAAACTTCCAAGGGACAACCTCCTTCACATTGTCTGTCCAACCTAACTACTGGAGCAAATAAAGTATCTTCAAACTCTTTCCTTAGTGTGCTAAAAAAACCAAGCTATGAAGGATATGCGGGAATAGTCATGCATTTTTCATATGTGTCTAGGAGTTACGATCAGATATTATTTTTGTTTTAATGAAGATGCTGGCAAAATAACCACAGATCTGAAGAAAGCTAGACATTTTTATATTTTTAAGCTTCATCCATTATTTCACTGTACTTATGGACCAATTGGATTTAATCAATTAAACATCACTATAAGACTTTAGTGTACTTTTATTTGTTTTCTCTGTTTTCCTTTGTCATCCTCATCTCTAAGATGTTCAAGGAAGTCCTAGAATGATATAATCCATGCTTGCTATGTATGAAAAATTATAGCAGGAAACATAAACTCAGTTTTTGTTATCATACAGAGGCAATCAACATTTTTTTTCTCTGATCACTGGAGCAGTCACCAATTACAACTCAAATGCAATCTAGAACAATTTTCCAAATTAAATTGATTGAAGTTTTGTTTTTAATGTCATTCACAAAATTACTACGAAAATCTCCTTTGCTTTGTGTGGTAGCTAGCTTTGTTTAATTATGTTTTAATGATTTGGCATTAGAGAAGAAATTTTCTTCAGAATTAGGAATACCTCTGTATGCATTTGCAATTGCAATGCTAGTTAGGGTAACCATTAATTTGCCCTCTGAAATGTATCTACACCAATTATGAGACTTCCTGGGGAAGAATAATTGTCAGTATAGATCCATGTAACCCTTTTGATATATAATAAGTATGGAATAATATTGATAATACTGTAAAAATATGGATATTTTATAATCAACTGAACTTATTCACATGTTGCAAAACATAAATTGCACACTTTTATGTCAGAATAAAGTATATACACATTCACTTTCATTTAGTTAAGTAGAAACATAAAATAATTTTTATTGAGAAAAGTTGGAATTGTGCTACAGTTCCACAAATGGACCCTTGCGTTTCTTATGCTTGTTTATTGGTTCTTGCTCATTATTTCCTCACAGCGCTATTTGGAGCCATCTCTAAAACCCCAGAGGACCCTATAAATCCCATCAGTGTTAATGGACTTCATGTTTAATGTCATGGAAAAGAAAAACAGTTATCAAGTTAGTTCGATGCTCTCACAATCATTCTAGCCATCTCAAAGATATTTCTAGAAAGTTCAGGGAGACAGTTCAGTAGTGTATGTGCCTGTTTGGAAAGAGTAAGGTCCTGAGTACAATCCCTGGTACAAAAAAAAATTCTGGAGCTGGACATGGTGATGCACAGCTGGAGTCCCAGCAATCGGGAAGCTGAGTCAGGAGAATCACAGTGAGCCCAAAACCAGCCTGGGCAATTAAGTGGACTGACTCAAGGCCAGCCTTAGCTGCCTGGCAAGACCCTGTCTCAAAAAGAACACACAACAATGTTTTTCCTGTGTTTTCCTGCAACTTACCCTTTGGGGAATTAGCCTCTTTTCCAAAGCTAACATGATCCTGTTCCTGTTTCTTCTTGCCTTCTCTCATCTCTCCTCACCTTTCAAAACCTTGAGTCTCTTACTGTCACAAAGTTCCAGGCTTGATGGAAGGATCAGTAGACATAACAGTAAATAAGATTATCTTCAATATGAAGAGCTTACATCCTTTGTCATACACATCTCTGTTTTGAACTCTGACCCTTACAGTCTGAGTAAAGTGCTTTCAAAAGTTACTGACGACCTCTCACTTCACCTTTTCCAGTCTTCCCTTTTCTTGATCCTGTTGGAAACAAGCAGTTCTTTTGTGTCTGAGACACTGTGTTTTCCAAATAACAGTCTGCTTGCTGCTCTGCCTTCTTCTTTAACTCCTCAAGTGGTAGAGAATAAGATTTACTTTCCTCATCCCTCGATCGTTCTCAGTGTCCTAGTATTCTGTTAATAACTGCTTAATATTAACGTCACCTCTCAGAAGTAAATATTGTACCCAACTTTCATTTCTATTCTCACCCTCAACATGATATCTCAAAGAACTTCTTGAAAAACTTGCCATTGTCCAAAGTCCAACATGTCTAAACTTGAGGTTCTCCTTTGACCCCTCGCACTCTCTACTTCTCCTGGGGTCTCTAAAGAGCAGTAAAAAGTATCTTCTCAATCAGCCTTGAAGCTGTGTAGTTATCCTTGAGTCCCCACCTACAAACCAATTGCATAACTACTTTTGTTGTGCTATTTTTCATTTCCTCTTCTTAGGTTAGCTTTCCATGACTTTACACTTAACATTAATGGAAAATATTGCCAAGACATCTTCTTAACCTTTTTACTTTTTCTCATATTATTCATTTTATGGGATTAATCATTCTAAATCGTCCGATGCAGTGACTCTTGTGCTCAGTCACCTTCCACATACCCAGCTACTGTCTCTATAGAATGATAATGAAACACCTTTGTGTGTTGCTCTATGTATCCATGATTTGACTTCAGTTTACCTTTCTACTTCTATGCACATGTTTTTATTCCTAAATTGTAGGAACAGTAGGCTACTTGCTCTTTTTATCCTGTAAATGAGACATCACCAAAGATAGCCCCAAGTCCACTCTCTTCACAGGGTGTTAAAGCAAATCCTAAGCATGGCTTAAATTCAAATGTCCTTTCCCTGAAGAATCAGCTAGTCAGTGTACACTGTCACATCTGATACAATGATTTATTTATCAGAATAGTGACTCCCTCTCTACCCTCCCTCTAGCTCTTTGGTGTAAGACAAAAACTTCCCGTGAACTTCCTGAAGACGAAAAACACAATTTTTTTTTTCTCCCTAAGAACTGACTATAGACATTACAAAACTGAGACTTCAATAAAAATGCATTGAATGCAATCTTTCCTAAAAATGACAGGCCACTAGAATTCATAAATTAGTAAAGCATTTATTACTCTGTGACACACCCTTTCTACTTGCATAAATTGTGTTTATACTTTGTTGGTAATATTCAGTGCAGGACTCTTCCCAGTTATTTTTTCCAGAGGGTCTCTAACATTTTCAACAATTCTAAATTTCAAAATTTTATATAAGCATTGGCCTCTGCCTAGCAGTAGTCACACCAGGTAAATTAACCTTTCTTAGGTTTGCAATATCATTTCTTAGGCTTATTAAATTTCTTTTTGGTTTGCTAAAATTAGAATTTTTGAAATTAGGTGTTGATTTCCCTTAAGTAAAAAGAAAATTCTCATAGATGGAAAGACTAATACATCGACAAGGAAGGTGCAAACAGTAATGATTTTAGTTTTAAATTTTTGCAATTTTGGAAGTTGAAGACAGGGCTTCATAAAACCAAGCTACTTTGCCACCTCTGAACCACATTCCTGAGTCCAACAGAAGGATTTTTTCATTTTCAATTTATATAAATGCTCTAAGTTTTAGTGAAGCCATCCATTAAACAGGGTTAACCATGATAGTTTTCACAAAGATTTTGTAAAGATTAAGCAAAGTAATGCTTAAAGTGATTGCAATGATTGTTGTCATACAATTAAGTAATTCTTATTTATTTTTAGTAATTAATATTGTTGCTTCCCATCTTCTAGACAGGAAATTGTCTCTGGAAAAAAATTGCATTTTATACTGGTAAAACTGCCTTGTTTTTAAAAATGAATTTCAAACGCAGCCTGCAACAGTTTCTTTGCAATTTCTTCTGGTTTTATCATTTAGATAAAGTCCCATGTATGCATTATGTTTAATTAATACATAAAAGGCATTAAAGTAGAATTTAAAAATAACCATGTAAATTCTTCACTAATTTTGTGAGTCCTCATAATTTCAAAGGTTTGTTATTAAAAAGGAGAAAATCACTGTGAAAACTCATGGGCATTTTAATACTTGAGATTTTCCAGTGCTTTTTTTTTTTTTAATGTATTTGGTACGGGCTCTCACTATGCAGCTTGAACTCGTACAGATCCTCCTGCTTTCAACCTCCCCAGCTCTGGGATTACAGGTGAGCATCGCCACGCCCTGGGACTCTGACTGGTTTAGGCTGCCACGGAGGTGGGGCTGGCATGGCTTTGGTGCGGAGGATGGAACCAAGGTCCATGTGTTTGCCTAAACTTGCCTAAGCAGGCGCTTAATCCACTGAGCTATCTCACTGGCTCTACATTGCCATTTTTGTCGCCTTAGCTTTAATACAGGTTAGGATCATCTATTACTTGATCAATGCTAATCCTATCTTTTATCAAAACACAGTCCTGATAAACAACATTGTCTCCTGCTGAGTAACTTTACCTGGCTTTCTTTTTTTCTTTTTTCTTTTTGCACAACCAAGGATTGAACTCAGGCGCTTGCACTTGCCAGGCAAGTGCTTACTCCACTGAGCCATCTCTCCAGGCCCTTTATCTGGCTTTCTACTGCTGACAAAACACATTCCAAAACTGCTGTCCTAGAACTTAAAACCTTCAATAAAAGAAGTAGAATTTATTATTCTAGTCTTGTATTGTTATTGTTTATCTTAGATCCAGTACACCAAGAACAAATTTTCTATATTATGTATTTTTTTGGGAGAGTGTTTCAGGATTCATTTGCAGGACCATTTGCTGGCTGGATAGGGGCTTGTGCCACTGAACTATAGTCTCAGCACCTCTTAAAAAAATTATGTACCTTTAAGCCACTACATTTTATTCACTCTACAATCTCTTCCAGTCTCAGACTGCTTGTCCTTTCCATGGTGATACCTGTACTTCAAAAGATTGTTTAAAGAAAGTTCATGGCTTCAGCTGCATTTTCATTTGCCATATTCATACAGCCTTACATTTTAAAATTGTGTGTACATGCACTAATATATATATATAATCCCTTCACATGTAAATATGTATATATGGTAGAATGTATATTAAGAATCCATATATATATATATATATATATATAGTATGATTTGCTGTAGTATACATAATGCCTTTGGATATATATCACGAGGATTATCTACCTTCTCTTTAAGTTCTGGGAGACATACATCTCAGCACAGCATCAGGCGCATCAAGTGGTTACAGTACTTTTTTTAAATGTACGTAAAAGAGCGAATGGATTGATTTCTAGTCTATCATAAAAGAAACTCAAACACAAGCCAAGTCTTCTCTCTGGCCTCAATGTCAGAAGTCCCTTTCCAAAATTCATGTTTTAACTCTCAATTATTTTGACATTACAGAATTAGAGGACTAAAATGATGCGGGAGGCCCATCCAGGCTTCCGTGAGGCCACTGGTACTTGGGCAAATATCTTTTGTTTTAGAAGAGTCCACCCTTGCAGAGGACTCTGCGACATGTCCCATTCACGTTGTCCTTTCATATTTAGTAACATTGGTTCTCAGTTCCTGCAGACAGTCTGGTGTTTATCTCTCAAGGTCACTGAACCATTACCTCCTTGCCCTGGGCCGTCTTCCTGTCTGAGAATATGAGACAACAAATTTCTACAAAAGCTAAACTTATGAGAATAAACATGGATTATTGCAGCTGGATGCAGGCAACCGGAACTGAAGATCATCTATTTACAAACATCTATATTCACCAGAATTTGTTAATGTTGATTTCTGAAAATCTTCTAGACATTGATTGGTTTTGCTTTCTTTCTCATTCCTATGATTCTAGTGTACCTGAAGTTTGAGCAGTACAGTTTTTCCCCCCTCTCATCTCGGGGCTTCAGCATAATCACTTTTGGTTAGTAAGATGACATAATTTTTTCTGTGATTATAAACTATGAGATTCTTCTTTACCTTCTGGGGCATCCACCTTAAAACCGAGCCTATTTCTGGTTGTTAGTACTTCGTTCCTTTTTGTCGCTAATTTCTTCGCCTTCATTTCCCTTACAAGAGTTGGCCTGTTTCTGTGAAAGTCCTTGGAATATAGAAGTCGCATCCATAAACAAGAGTGTGCTGTGTCTGTCCCTGTACTCAGAGCCACTTGGCCACTGTTCACACTTCAGGTCTCAAGCTGATGCTGATGTTGACCCAAAAACTAAGTCTCAAGAGAATGAAGGAACATAATCAAGATCTTGAACGAATATCCAAAACTAATTTCAGAGGCTATACTTTTAAGCTTCAAACAAATTATGAAAACTGAAATAGGGTAGTGACCGTTATTCTTGAAAACCACATGTGTCTGCTTACTTCAGTTTAAATTTGGACAAAGATAAGAAATAACAACATGTAAAACTAATGTAAGTACTACAAAATCTAAACATAAATATGGACTACTTCAGCTAGAGGCTGGCACCAGAACTAAAGATCATCAGCTCTGTAAGTTCTCCAAGTAGTGGTTACTGTGGGTGGAACATATTATTCATGTGATAATATTCCGAGTGCTATTATACCATACACATTTTACAGATGTAGAAATGCAGTTGAAGGGAAATGCCAAAATATTTTTCAGCACTGTTGAAGCTTTAATAACCAAAAATATAAAGGTCCTACACATTTTGAAATATGTAATTGACAAGTTCATTTACATTTTCTTTAATATGTTTAGTTTCATAAATTTAAACTATGTTTTATTGCTTTAGTGAACGTTTAGCTTATCACAGGAAAGAAATATATTTTCCATGTCGTGTCTGTAAATACAGCAGGTCAATTTTCTCTATATTGTAAGGTCGCAAAATCCTTTGTTCTATTCAAATAGTTTCTAACAATTAACTAATGAGAAATCGACCAAACTGCCCTTAATGAAGGTCTTTTGCAGCACCTGTATTTGTTTTCCTCCTGCATTTTTGTTATTCATTTTCTACTCTGAGGTTCTGTGCAACTCCCAACTGTCAGTATCAGCACATGAGCTGAGTTTCTGACACACAGAGTGACCCTCATGTCACCACGTCAGACTCTGCATGTCCAGGCCCTGGATCTGTATGCAGCTTCATACTGAGAAACGCTTTTTCACAGTATCAGGGGACATGGATTTTCTGCAATTGAGAAGAGCAGATTAATATTGCGTGCAAATTTATGGATGGTAGAAGAAACCAGCCCAGTGGACTCTCAGAATATTAAGGGGTAGAAAGAGAATGGAGAAGCGATTACCAGTAAACACACAGAGACTATTCTGCGAGACTATTCTAAAATAAGTAAGCTTTCGATTCACACTTAGGAGTTCATTCCAAGGAAGCTATATATTTGAGGCACAAAGATTACAGAAAAAATAATTATACACACACACACACACACACACATACCTTGAAATCAGCTTGATGACACATTCTATAATTTTTCCAGGGATTCGCACAAATTTATAATTATATTAAATCAAATTGTGATTTTTGTCTTTGTAGTTTGGGTATTTTGCCTTTTTAACTTGTAATGTTCTCCTGATCCTTTTCATGACACAATCTCTTAAAGTTTAACATAAGTGGGGCCATTGGCTTAGATGTGAAAATTATTTAGATGTTTTGGAAGAAAATTTACTTGAGTGTGGACTCTCAATCTCTACCTTTTCCTGCCTTCATAAGTTCACAAAATACAATAGCAATAAGTTGGAAGTCTAGTAATGGAGTCAGTTTTATTGAGTACTGGTATTATTTTAATGAAACTGCATCTATAGGTGTGTAAATTTTATCATAAAATCAGAAAAATAGACAATAGAAATTTTAAAGAATATCACAGTGATAATTAGTGCTGCTTTCTCAACTGAAACCATTCCTTCCGTTTTCTTGGTGAATTTCTAACAGTCTCTAGATTGCAGAGCACATGAACAAATTCAGTAGTATTACTTGGGGAAGTAAACTGATGACTTTAATATCAACTAATTAGCGGAAGCCACTCAACACCTGGCCTGTGCCTGCGCTGTGACAGAAGTCCAGCCTCCAGGAGCCTGTGGCCCAATGAGAGGACAGATGTGATCATTCAGCAGCACAAAGGACAAGCAGGCCCCTAATAGCTGGGCAAAGTTTTATTCTTTATTCCATGCACCAAATTCTCAACAGGAGTTTAAAGAATTGGATGGATAAGTATTGAAATAACAAAACCATGTAGCATGAGCATACGATATAAAAATTTTAGTACTCTTATTACAAATCAATAATGCCATATTGATTGTCTACTCTTAAATGTAAATCAATACTAGCTTTCCAAAATGCAATTCAGCAATTCATTAATTATTCTTTACAAATTGCACTGAAGAATTTACCATAGATGTCTCATGGGTTCCTGGAATCAATGCAAAGGACATGTTAAATTTAAAATGTTGCATGTTTCTAAGTTTACTAAAACTAATAGCTGCTACTAATGGTTTACAATTTACATAGCTTATGAGTAAAAGCATGTTGAGGGGTTATGCCTGTTATTAACCTGTAACATGGCTTACAAGGAGTGCTGACAACTAGACAACATTCAAATGGGAATGTGAAGATCAGCAAATTATAAGCAAAATCCAGCGATTTAAAGAACAAGAAAGGCAATTCTATGTGCAGATGTTATCTTGCTTAGAAATGTTCTGTGAATTAGAAATAGGCTAAAATCTGTGTCAGGTCCTCAGGGTTTCTTTTAGCCCTGGTGCCTCTAAGGTCGATCTGAGTACTGGGCAGGCCGGTCAGCTTGGCGATGCAGCTGCAATTTCTCTTTGCCCGGCACAATATTGACCTGTACCAGATGCTGAGTAAATAACAACATAGAAATTCAAATGAGCAAGGACAGAGGATGGGTGGGAAAAGACAGGGGGGGTGAAGAGAGGGAGGGAGAGAGGGAAGGNGAGAGAGAGAGAGAGAGAGAGAGAGAGAGAGGAAAATGGGGTGCTTGGGTAGTCCTTAGCTTTGGATTTTGAGTATATTAAGTGAACCTGATTTCACTGCTGGACTCTCCTTCTTCTCCTCCTTCTCTTCCTCCTTCTCCTCCTGCGTCTACTCCTCCTTCTCCTCTCCCTTTTCTTCCTCCTCCTCCTTCTTATCCTCCTCTGTCTCCTCCTCCACCTCCTCCTTATATAAATTATCTTGGTATAAAGTGATATGAAATACTATATTTATTAAATGCATTTGCAGGCATATGCTCTGCATTTTTCCCCAGAATTGCATCACCATAGGAAAAGGTAAACATTAGAAAGATCAGAATTCAAAAGCTTTATTCTAGTTCAGACTCACTATAAGGCATGTCCATTGTTTATTTTTGCTCAAGCACCACAGCCATGGACTCATCTTTTTTTATGTGAGCTTCTTTTCAGGGAATAAGGGATAAGTCAGTGTACAAATGAAAGAGAATAATAATGCGTAGAAAATAATAGTACAGGGGCTGGGAGATGGCTCAGTGGAATAAGCGCTTCCCTGGCAAGCACAAGGGCCTGAGTTCAAGCCCTGGTTCTACCCCTCCCCCCAAAAATAATAATAATAGTACATTTTCTTCCTATTTATTTTATTTTATGTGACACCATGCCTGATTAGTTGAGGGAAAAAATGCAGAAAATACCACTAATTCAACCAATAACTGCTTCATATCAAATGCTTTTCTTCCTTTTTTATTTACTTTTGTTCAATTATATTCATTATATTCAAAATTATGTAAGTTATAAATAATTACAGCAAAAAGAGAGAGCAAAGGCATCTTCTGGAAGCCAATAGATAAAAAAGTTTTCGGGCCCAGGAGATGGCTCAGTAGAATAAGCACTTCCCTGGCAAGCACAAGGATCTGAGTTCAA
>NDGN011461888.1:0-18554 GCA_002564285.1 Tympanoctomys barrerae
TTTATTTTAGAAAATATCTTTATTGTTTGCTTTTGTGATTACTTGGAGAAATAATGATCTCATAAATAATCTTACTATTTTTTGATTAAGGAAAGCTGTGAATCACAGTAATGAATTATAAAATGAGAACAGTTTCAGTAAATGTAGTCTTTGCTGCATGTACACAGAGATTTCATAATATTAGAAGGACGGGAACAATGAGGGAAAGGGGCAGAAAGAAAATGGGATGGAAGGAAAAATGTAATTTTAGTTTTTTCAGTCATCTAAAACTCCTGAGTCTTAAGTACAAAAGTATAGAATATTAGGGATATAAAATAGCCTACAAATGATCTGGTTGAATCTTCTTATTTAATGGAAAAAAGTAAAGACCCTGAAAAATTACTTGACATATTCAGATATTCATCATTAATAGAAGCAAAGTATAAGCACACAGAACGTAACTAGTTGTTTTGCTTATGCTAGTGATTGAACCCAGGGCTTCACAGGTGATATACAAGCACTCTCCCCCTGACTATACTCCTAGCCCCCATGAAAGGAACCTTTTCCAAATTTCTACCAGTGCGTATTCACCAGTGCCCCTCGCTGTTCCTAAAAAATGGTGATGCTAATAAATAATCAGTGTTGCTATTACTACTATGTAGGTGGTTTGGAGGTGCTTTCCTTTCCCACTAATGACAAGTCCTAGGATGCTTAGTATTCTGTTTTTAAATAGCCAAAAAGAATTGTTTCTTTTAAAATTATTTTTAAGTTTTTAAATTTTGTTTTGCCATTGTGGGACACACTCTCAAGCAGATTGCATAGTCCAAAAACAGAAGAATCAGTCATCTCAACTGCCCATTCAAATTCAGAAAATCCTAACGTGGGCCAAAATATCTTAGTTCAAAAGCAAAACTTTACCACTTATAAAAATATATAGGAAAAAAAAGGGGGGCGGGGAGATGGCTCAGTGGAATAAGCACTTCCCTGGCAGCGCAAGACCCTGAGTTCAATTCCTGGTTCCGCAAAAAAAAAAGAAATGTATAAGAAAGACAAGCATTAAGGGTTTTTTTATTTCCAGTTTTTTTATTCATGTATATAATGAATACATTCCTTGTCAGGGGAGTTGCTACTTGTATTTACCATATTCTTTTGTATCTCCCTTCTTTCCCCTTTATTTCCATCCATCCACCTCTTGGTCATTCATTAAGCAACTTTATGTACTTTGATTAATTTCTGAAGAAAATGTCCCCAAAACCAATTGTTTGAATTCTCTCTTTAATGGACAGCCAGGAGATATTTACTCCTTAGAAAAATGAAGATTTCAGATAAATGAGAGTATGCCTTTCTTTTATACTGGAGAAAGAATAATCGCTTCCATATTAAGAACCATAATGAAGGGAGAGTTAAGAATGCAAGATACTTGCTGGAGGCAAAAGAAAGAGAATATTGAAGTAAGAAGAAGTTGTGAGGGTGGGAATGTCGCTCAGCAGGGCAGAGCCCACCTGGCACACTTGAAGCCCTGAATTCAATTTCCGGTTCTAAAAAAGAAAAAGGCACATAGAAAAGAAAGAAGAAACAAGAGCAATTCTATGGCTGAACAAATAAGTGACTTCCAAGCTTTTGTTGTGTTGTTTCTGATACTAGGGATTGAACTCAGGACCTTGCACGAACTAGACAGGCACTTACACTGCTGAGCCATGTCCCGGGCTTGATTTCTGGCCTTTTTCACATAGAAGTTTGGTTACTGATCAAGATCAGGTTAACTCTGAATAGGATGCTTCTTAATGATAGCTTCTCTATGAGCCACTGTGTACCAAATACAGAGTAGTGCTTTACTATTGCAATCCAATAGAAAAGGACAGTGTAGAAAAAATGTGTATTCTAACCCACCAAACAAATATGATCTATTTCTCTCTTGCTTGATTTTATGCATTTCTCATACTTATTTCCCAAATTTTACACTCTTCTGAGTGAGACTCGTTTTATAGACTTCTCAACCTGAAGGGCTGCTCTTGCATCAACTGAGTAAAAAGCCTTCAGAGTTTTGTAATAGATCATATCAGGTGGGCCAGCCAAAAGCTCAGCGGATTAAAGTGCCTGCAAGCAGGAGCCAGAGGTTTGATTCCCAGGCCCACAGTACTGGCCCCACCCCTGGCGCACGCTGAGACAGCAAATCAGACGATGTGGAGGTGTGCTCTTGGGATGCTATAAACAGGGGAATCACTACGAGTCTGATCTAGCAGTGAGACACTCAACACCCTGTAGACCCTTCCCTAAAAATACAAAATAAAAAAAAAAAAAGGATCATATCAGGCATTGGTTGAAGGTCTAAAAAACAAAATGAGGATGACAAAAATGAGGAAGAAAAAAAGTTGGCTTCCAATAGGAATTTACAAAGTAGTGTTGAAATAAGGCCCCCAAACCACATAGTAAATAAAAGGAAACATCTTACTAGAATGTCTAAAATATGTTTCAGTTTTGAACTTGATTAACAATAATTGAGTCATAGTTAAAAATCTTTCAAATGAGTGAACAGTGAAAATCTGAGAATTTAGGCGCATATCTGAAGAGCTCATTTTTTTTCCATTAAGGAGCAAAAGCCACACAAATAAGTACAAAACAGGTGTTCGTATAGAAAGGGACATCTATATTCAGTGAGAATAAATTTATGATCTCTAACACCTTACCAAGCCATGTCTATGTCATCCAGCATGGGGTTCATGTACTATGTCAGTCACACAGCCAAGAATGTCAGGTTCCTTTGCTAAAAATACTCCAACTCATATCATCTTGGCAGACAATACAAAAGAAATCTGTCCAGTAAAGTGAACAAATTTTATGAGATTGAATATAAGCAGAAGGAATATGTAATAATGAATAATCTTGAACGCTAATTAAGCCTCAATCTTTTCATCATTAAAATGGTATTTTTAATACAGGTCCACAATCTCTGCTCTGCAATTCCAAAATAAGACAAAAACAGCACTCTGAAACCCAAAAGTATTTCGCACATTTGGCATCAGGAGTTGGGCAACAAAACCTACCAGCAGCAAACATGAATCCTCTGTTTTTTCAGCACTCAGATGCACCCATTACATGTGACTGTGACTCTATTGTTTGTTGACATTTTGTGACTTGCGGATTAATTGTATTGGAAAATGCCCAAAAGAGTTAATGCTATACCTGTGGTTAACAATGAAAGGAAAAAAAGAAAGCACCTGTCTTTGTCAATAGCCCAGAAAGTGGAGTTATTGCGGAAGCTTGATGCTGGTGTGTCTGTGAGACATCTTACTGAAGAGTATGGTGTGGGAACCACCACAATATATGACTTAAAGAAGCAGAAGGAGAAGTTGCTGAAATTTTATAGTGACAGTGATAACCAAGAGCTAATGAAAAGTAGAAAAACATTGCATAGGGCCAAAAATGAAGATCTTGATCGTGTGTTGATTGAATGGATTCGACAACGAAGAAGGAAAGCGATGCCACTAACTGGTTTGCTAGTCATGAAACAAGCCAGAATATACCATGCAGAACTGAACATTGAAAGTGAATGTGAATATTCAGAAGGCTGGCTGCAGAAATTTAAAAAGCGTCATGGTATCAAATACCTTAAAATGTGTGGAGAAAAAGCTGATCATGAAACTACTGAAAATTACATTGATGAATTTGCCAAGATAATATCAGATGAAAACCTTAGCCCTGAACAAATTTATAATGCCGATGAAACAGCTCTGTATTGGTGTTATGTTCCTAGAAAAACCTTAACAATGGCTAATGAAAGGTTACCAGTAGATCTCAAGGATGCCAAGCAAAGATTGACTGTTCTTGGTTGTGCTAATGCTGCAGGCACACACAAAATAAAATTGGCAGTGATAGGAAAGAGCCTAAATCCAAAGTGTTTAAAAGATGTGGGCAATTTACCTGTACATTATTATGCAAACAAGAAAGCATCAGTAACAAGAGAAATCTTTTTTGACTGGCTCAATAAGCACTTTGTGCCAGCAGCACGAGCTCATTGCAAGCAAGCTGGACTGGAAGACAATTGCAAAATTTTACTGTTTCTGGACAACTGTTCTGCACATCCGCCTCCAGAACTTCTTGTGAAAAGTAACGTTTTCAGCATTTACCTTCCCCCTAATGTGACATCTGTAATACAGCCGTGTGACCAAGGAATTTTGCGCTCCATGAAGAGCAAGTACAAACAGTTTTTTTTGAACAGTATGCTTGCTTCGGTTAACAGAGGCCTGAAAATCCAGGATTTCCTTAAAGAGTTTAGTCTGAAGGATGCCATCTATGCAGTTGCTAATGCTTGGAATGATATTGATAAGTCAACCTTAACAAATGCTTGGCACAGACTTTGGGCTACCATGATGTTTGAAAATGACCTTGCTGATGAAGATTTTAAAGGCTATAAGGACTCTAATGAGAAGATGATGATATCAAAACTCATTACTTACGCTAAAAGCTTGTCAGCCGAAAGTGTAAATAAGTTAGAAGAAGCTGACATTGAAGAAATACTGAACATTGACAATGATGCACCTGTAGTGCATCCTTTGAGTGAGGGGGAAATTGCTAAGAAGGGCCTGTGTGCAGAGCAGCAGGAGGAAGATAGTAGCAGTAATGACGATGACATTGTGAGCACAGATGAAAAACTCTCTACAGACCGTATGGTGGAAATGTGCGACCAGTTGATTGCTGGCCTTGAACAATGTGCATTTGTCAGTAAACAAGAGATCATGGTAATTTACTCAATTAAAGAGAAATTGCTTAGACAAAAATCTGTGCAAAGGACACAAATGATGCTGGGAAAAGTTTTAAAGACCTCGCTGTAGTGCCACTTCATTACTTGAAAAGCTTTCTGGTTCACCTACGTATGTTTAACTTCAACCTAGTTTTGTAAATGATGGTAATGTTAGTGTAACTGTACTCCCAAGATCCTCAAGAAACCTGAATTGATAAACATGTATTGCATGTATGTTTTATGAGTCAATTTTCATCAGCAATTTTTTACATAAAAATTTTCTTGAAAAGCTATATTAAAGTAGCAGAAGAAATAAGAAACTTTAAGTGTGATTGGTCTATGTCTATATAATTTCATTTACCAATAAATGTATACCAAAAATTTCACTTACTGATAATTCTAATTTATGTAAATAAACTGTAGCATTATGTTTGATCTTTATTCCTCTTAGTGTGAATTTTTATACATTTCTTTCCAGAAATACTAATGTGTTTCATTACAGGGTAAATCTCATACCCATTCTGGAGTATTATACACTACAAATGTATTTTATTCCAAAGAATTCCAATTCTTTTATAAATTAAAACAACTCACTCTGAAAACACATCAGTAAATAAATATAAAGTAGTGCCTGTCCCAAAGTAAATACTCTTTATGCATTGTCACTATTAGTATTATTTCCTTACTTATTTAATATTTAAAATTTAAGACAAGACCTTTCTGATGTTGAAGATAGCAAATTGACCTATTATTGATACTCTTCAACTTTTATCACCCTAAGAGACACTTTGACAATGTGCCCATGGTACTTCATACTTGAGTATCTCCTCAACTTTATTGGAAAGAGAAAACATTTCCTAAGTCAGAGATAGATAGTATTATGCCACCTTGAGTTATATTGTTAAAACCTATAGTTTGCCCTTATTTTATTCATGAAAACAATGTAGTTATCTGTCGACTAACCATTTGCTCAACTTTGTCTGTTACAAATACCACATGAAGCATTTACTACTCCTTGTAATCCAGAATTCCTGTTATCTTAAGACCTTGAACATAACTGTTAGTGAATTGGTAATTCTGTTTTATAGATAAGGATATCGGGCTGGAGAGATAGCTCGGCAGTCTAAGCACCTGCCTGGCAAGTGCAAGAACCCGGGTTCTATCCCCAGTATTGCATGCTGTACTGGTCCCATGCCAAGCCAGCCACCGAAACCGGGCATGGTGGCACACTGGGGAGGCTGAAATACGAAGATCATTGCGAGTCTGAGCTGCATAGCGAGGCCTTGTACCAAATACATAAATCATAAATAAGGATATTATTAATCTGATGAATGTAAATTGACTCTTTTAGGTTCATCTTTGTTTTGGTGGCAACTTTATTGTGTTATATTGTAAGCCTTATGGGGCAGAAACTATGTATTCATTCCTGTTCTCTACACTCTGTCCTCAGTATTGTACAGCAGCACACATATAACATGAAAGAGAATACACATGCATTTAAGGACCAAACTATATTGGAGTTTTGCCCAGGTTATTTGTACTTAATACCATATTGTCTGATATTTTTCATATCAGTTGTGTTTGATATGAAAACCAGCTCTCTGCACTGCATCCTACCTATCCTTCTGAGACTTCTTGCAGATGCTGGAATGAGCATTATTCTTGCAGCCCTTCCACAGGACTAGCCTTTCTATTATCTCCTCTAGCCCTCCATCATAACTGTCCCTCTTCTCATTAGTTCATGCTCCAGCTGTCTGCTAGCTAGCCTCATAAAGTATAGTAAGTCCTCACCCTCGTGTGAGTTCTCAGATGAGAACCCACTCACTGCCACGTAGTACTGTTCTTCAATTAGGGTAAGCTAAAGTTGGACACAAGGAGGCATGATACAGAAGGGGGAATCCCAGCAGGAAAGAAAGCAGCTGCAACTCCACTTGGTAAGTAGGCGCATGGAGGACAGTCTTCTGTCCTCAGTATTATTCTTTCCAGTCTCATAGAATGAGTGATTGTGCCAAGTGCAACTAATGGAGATGCCTAGAGTCTCTGCGCCGCCCTAAAAATCTCGGCCAGGCCATAGCTAAGTATCTACCCTATTGATATTTAAATCAAAGTAAACAGCAAACCACCAGGGGATACTAAATTTTGTATTCTGAACTATAGCCTTCAAACTATATTACATAATTTTCAGACCTCACGTCGTTTTATCAGGTTTTTCTTTTTTCTGTACTTTTTACAAAATTCTGGTGATGCTCTTCTTTCCCCAAATAATATGCTTAATGTCAGTTATTCATTTTTGGGGGATAAGTGTTATCTGGAGTGTGAATTCTAGTTGATAGGTAGTGACTGGCTGAACGCAAGTTTGAGAATTTGGAGCCAAGTCCTGGCTTAGTAGGTGGTAATCATCTGTTCTGTCTGACTTTGGTGCAGAAAGTGCAAATGAAATACCAAAATAGCTACCATCCTTTCCCAATGGAAGCCTTACATTTTCCCTACTCATTTTTTCTTTCAATCTGTTGCTTCTGCTGAATTAGTTTAGCTTACAAGTGATATCGTAACCTTGTATCCTTAATCTGTATTATGTTGCACCAGGTGGAACCCCTTTTCCTTTTTATACACAAACAATAATTTGTGTAGCAGTCACAATTAAAAGACTGATGGTGGAGGGACTGATTGGATGAAGACCAGACATTTAGCTTTAGACATTCCAGTCTTAAATTCCAGTTAAAATGAACCTTGTAGTATTGGATATGGGAATCCAATATGTCAGTGTGAACTCATAGTTTTTAACATCTATAAGTGGCTGGATACAGAAGTAGCAATATCTATACATGCATGGATCAATATACATTTGCACATGTTTGAGACAGCCTACAAGCAAAGATTCCCCAGTAATAAGCATACTTAGATTCCAAATATGCTTTTTACGTACCATTTTCCAAAGTGACCAGAGTGCCTTATAAGTGATTAATATCAAGAGCAGAAAAAGAATGATCATGAATGTCTTGTGGTGAGGAGAAAAAATGTGGGATCTGTCAAAGGTTCATGGGAATCAACATGCAGAATCTCCTAATGTCCAAGCCTGGAAAAATCTGAGCAGGAAAATAAACAATGGTCATATTGGACGATAACTAATACGGCAAAAAAAAATGTACCTGAGACCATATAGGTAAAAATAAACAATTTGTTATTTGCCCTCCACTAGGAGGGGACAACTTTCCCTCTTACTGGAAAGAAGGAAGTTGCAATTAATATAGAGAGAAAAGTAGAAAATCACAGTTAAGTGAAGTAAATATCACAGTGACAACTACAGCAGTCACAATATATTTATGCTAAAGCTACCTAAAATTTAAAAAGAAACATTGCATATCAAATTGTCTTCCATAGATACTTAACTAACCAAAGAAAAAATAATTTTACAGTGGAGAACGGAAGAAACTTCCTTGAGTAATAGCTCAACAAACATCACAAATAATAAATGTGAACCACTACCCGATGCGCTAAGAAGGACACACCTTTTGTGGTATTCTTGTCAAGCATGCCTCCTTGATCCAATCAGGAGAAAACCCTCTTTGAAAGAAATTCAACAAAATAACCTATCAGTATGCATTAAAAGTACAAACATCATGAAAGATGGGGAAGAACTGAGGAACTGTTGGAGATTACAGGAAGTTAAGAAAGAACAACTAAATGCAATTTAGAATCCTGACTAGAATTCCGGAACAGGAAAATAACATGAGTTGAAAAACTAATGAAATTTAATTCAAGTCTGTAGCAAATAGTATTATATACCAGTGCTGATTTCCTGGTTCTAGTAATACTGCCATGACTATAAAAGATGTTCATATTGTAAGTGCTGGGTAAGAGAAATATGGAAACTATAATAGTTTTGTATCTTTTCCATACACCAAAAGTTTACTCCGGATAAAACATTAAGATGTTTCTTTTTTCTCTGTTCAGCCACCCTATCTAAAGGGAACTACTCCTTTCCAGTCTCTGTCCTCTGCAGATTCAGGGCTCCAGCCATGGTGCACAAATGTTTCACTTGAAGCTTCTCAAGCTGCCCTCCATCCTTCCCCATGTTCATCTATCTTGATTTACAGAGTGATTTGTCATTTTGCAGATTAACCAGGGACCTACCTTTGTTTATCAACAAAATTTATTAATGTGGAAACAGTATACTCTATCCTGGTCCCTCTTTTGGCAGCCTAGTGGAACCAGCAGAGCCTTCATAATTTTAGTCCTTTTTTCCTTTCTTCAGGACCTGAGAACAGAGGGTCAGAATAAGTATTAATTTCTGATTGATATAAATTATGTCACCCCTCCCAGCACCATTCTGATTTATACAAATTATATCACCAATTCATATGTTACTATTCTGAAATTGGTGGTTTGTTTGTTTGTTTGTTTGTTTTATGAGACAGGGTCCTTGCTATGTGACTCAGGCTGGCTTTGACCTCAGGGCAATTCTCCTGCCTCAGCCTTCTGAGTGCTAGAATTATAGATGTACACCACTATGTCCAGCTATGAATTTAAGTAACTTTTATTTTCTGTCTTACACTCAAAAGTTATGAAGATCCTCTGATCCTATTTAGTTGTTCTCTTTTAAGGGTGTTTATTAACTTTTCCAATTTTGGAATGTCTACAGTTGTACTCATTTTATGTTTTTATTTTGAGAATGTTGTTGCACTGTCTTCAGAGTTTTCATTATTGTAAGTAATGTGAGTGCTTTGTTTTATTTTAGAAATACTAGAAATTTTTTTCCTTTTTATCCGTAGTTTTCTGAAATTTTATTAACATTCAGGCGTGATCTGACTTTTTAAACTTTGTTTCAGTTCATTCTTACTAGCATTCATGGGATTTTTCACTGAAAGTTTCATGTCTTTAACTGGCAGTGAGATTCATTTCACTCTGTTATTTCTTTGAATATGCCTTTGCCCCCGTCTCCACCATTCTCTTTTTTCTGAACGCCTTCCTTGTTTCTCAAGTGTTTGGTGATGCTTATGTCCTTATGTTGCACTTTCAGCTTGTTAACCTTTCTGTCTATCTATTAGTGCTTATGCATTTGCTATGCTGTACCTTCGTGGTTTGCGGGACTGGAAGCTGGGGGAGGGGCATGCTGCAGGCCCAGCACAAGAGGAGTGTGTCTGGGCAAGGGAGTGCGCCTTCCCTTTGGGTGCTCATATCCGCTCAGTACAAGCCTGCTTTAGTGCCGGCTTGTTCCCGTTCACTACAGTTACTTCTTGCTGTTTGCTGGATGACATAATAGAAGAATAAAGGAGGAACTACCTGGTTGTTTCTCCTACAACAGTATCACAAAATTAACTGATCTTGATTCAGGGCTGCCTCCTGGTGCCCGCATCCATTTCCCCCAAGTTTGGAACAATAACAAAGCCTGTCTCATAATTTTTCCAGATACTGCTTTCATAAGTTTTGAGCAATAATTCCTTCCTTCATTGATATCCTGTTTCTGTTTTCTGTCTTTCAGGTGTTTGCCCAGCATTTCATCTTGTAAATCAGCATGATTTTCAAATACCTGTGTGTGTGTGTATGTGTGTGTGCGCGTGCACGTGTACGCATGCCCATAGAAATAGTTATTTTAATTTAGTTTACAGTTTAAGTCAGGAGAAGGTTAAGTGAACATGTGTTTATTTTGCTACCTTAATTGTGTGTGTGTGTGTGTGTGTGTTGTGTGTGTTTATTTACTAGGTATCCAGTATTTTTGTAGAAATTTTCAGACCTTTTCAAACATACATGTTACTTTTCAGGTAAAATATTACATAGAAGATCACTATAATAAACAGGTAAAAATAAAGTGAGCTGGCTGGAACAGAGGAGGCAGCCCTGAGCATGACTGCTTGCTTTCTTCTTTGTTCTCCACTACGGATCAAAAGACTGGAGCCATACAGCTCCATGAACCCCTTTTAGGAACCACTGACATGAGTAGTACAACCTAGCTCAGGAGTATCAGCTCTAATGGGCTCTTTTATTTTCTTTTTCCAATGTTGAGGATCAAACCCTGGGCTAGACAAGTGCTCTACCATTGACCTAAATGAGCAACCCCTAACAAATTCTTAGTAAATAGCAGCTACCTTTATTATTACTATTAAGGACCAGGGAGATAGCTCCATAGTCTAAGTGCCTGCCTGGCAAACTCAAGGACCCAGGTTCGATCCCTAGTACCACATGCCATGCCGGCCCCCACCAAGTAGGCCACCAGAAACCGGGCATGGTGACACATGCCTGTAAAGGGAGGCTGAAACAGAAGGATCACTGTGAGCCTGAGCTGTGTAGTGAGACCCTATACCAAATATATATTTTTTTAAATTAAACAAAAAGAAAGAAAAATATATATGCCATTATGCCTGCCTAAAGCCTGACTGAATTCTGAATTCTGTGACTCATTCTGGCAGTCACACCTTAAGGAGTTAAAAGAAATATTTGAAGAACAGATGACAACGAAGGAGTCATTAAGTGCACATAAGGACTCTACCAGATCTGCACATGTCGACTTGCTTAGTATTCACAAAGACCCAAAGAGGTGAATGTTTTGATATCCAGGATATAAGGAGAAAATAGAGGCTCAGACAGGCCCGAAGGAAGGTACACAATTCACATGAGTAAGAAATAGCTGGGTATTTCCTTAAGCTTAATTAAAGTTAAATTTTAATTAAAGCCAAGTCTTGTCGTGGTTCCTCTGGAAAAGCTGAAAATGACATCTCAGCCATCTGGGGGCTTCCCTATTAAGACTTGAAACAAGGTTCTGAGGTTTTCTTTCCTGCCCTAAAGCATGAGACGTGCCTATTCTGTCATTTGTCTTCCATCTACACACCTCTGCCCCTGTCCAGGAAAGCATAGTTTCTGTAGGACCTGTGATGGCAGGGTTTTTGAGAAATTAGGGTTTGGTCCCTAAAATTAATTTATTTATTTATTTATTTTTGCAATACCAGGTAGTGAACTTGGGACCTTGCACTTGACAGACAGGCGCTTATGCTGCTGAGCTATATCCCCAGCCCTGGTCCCTAAAATTTAAAAGATACACTTAACACAGCCATCCTCTCTGAACACTGGCATCGGTCTTTGGCCACTGCACTCAAAACCTCAGGAATCTTGTTGTTGCCAGTGTGGGGGCCAGTTGTTCTTTCCAGGCTCTTGCTGTCCTGTTCAAAGTGTTGGATGGCACAACTAAAGAACAGGAAAATTAACATGTACTGCGGATATTAAAGGCAAAAAAAAGTAGGGAGAAATAAGGTTTTCAAAAGAAAGAAAAAACAAGTGCTCTAAAATAGGAGAAGAGAAGTGTTCTGAAAAACTTATAGAAAGAGAAAACGTACTCTGCCTTCAGAGCAGGTCACTGAAAGAGTAAGAAGACATTGGCCAAGGTCTTTTCTATCCTTCCTCTGATGTGAGCTATCCCATCATTGTCCTGTGCCATCATTTGACAAACCTTTGTGAGGGCAGGTCACACCCTGTCATCCAGCCTCTTTTCCATTTCTCTGTGATTGACAGGTCATACCCTCCCATGGAGCCTTCCTGCCACACCCTAAGTTCCTGCCTCACTCTCCTCCCCTCACCTGCTTCTAGGTGATGGAGGCTTGTTTCTTGCTTCTTTTGCCCTCAAACTGTTTGCCTGTCTCCTCTCCTCATAATAACTAGTAACATATAACCATCTTACCTTTTTCAAAATAAAAACAGTTCATACCACTTTTTGCATTTGCTTTTCAGAATCCCTGAAACATGAGACTGAGAACATAGTTCAGTGATAGGGAATATGTTAGCATGTGTGAGACCCTAGGTTTAGTACCCAGCAACACACAAGCATACACACACCTATGCGACAAAAATACCCAGTTTTCTTTCTAGGGGGTAGTGAATGAGCACCCGCTATGGGAAATTTTAAAGAAAGATCTCAAATTTTTGTGGCACAAAATTAAAAACAGTAAATGATCCAGTGCTTCAACAAGGAAATTTAGAATTCAAAAACACTTATTTGCATTATGGGTAACACTGAACTAGAATTTATTCTGAAGATCCAGGTCCAGTTACTGCAGGACAGGTGCTCTTGGGCAGCAGAGAGCAGCGGCTGCACGTGTTAGATCCTCTGCCCTGTGCAGAGTCCAGCTGGAGTCGCAAGTGCTGTGGGGAGAATCGGGGCTTGAGTCTTCCCCGGGTTTGTAGCCTGAACCCAGAACCATCTTGCTCACAAACTGCAGAAAGGCATTCATTCCATCATCTTATACTAAATAAATATGGTGGGTCTCAAGGACAAAATCTTGCTAATCTTGGAATTTCCATGTGATTTATGCTTATGTAAAGCTGTATTTTCCAAAACCAGGATAGTATTAAGACTCATTTAAAAGGAACAAACCCAGGCAGTGTTGTCTCATTGCATTATATGCATTGTATAAAGTAAAGGTACAATGAAGTGACTTTTACATAGGTATAGTGTCAGGAGATTTTTGAGTTTTATCCTTTTTAACAATAATGTTACATTTGTGGTTAGAAAGTTTTTTTCTGTTTTGAGACAGGGGCTCACTATGTAATCAGGAATGGCCTTGAACTCACTATGTAATCCAGGTGCTACTGAACTTGCAGCAGTTCTACTGCCTCAGCCTCCCAATAGCTGGGGTTGCAGCCATGTGCTATCAGGCCTGACTGAAAGCTTTTATAAATCCTATTTCAGTGAACCAAGAGCTTCATTTTGTTCTAAGGTAATTTATTGTAGTACCAATGTAAATTTGATTATTTAGTACTAAAATCCTAAATGGCTAACGTAAGCCACTAAGGGCACTTAGTTTGGGACCCAACCCAGACATACTTTCATATAAAATTAGAAATGTACATGGGAGCTCTCTTTATTTTTGTTTATGTAAGTATTTTTATATTGACCTCAGATGTTAAAAATACATAAAATGAAACACTGATGAAGGAAGTAGAGTGGAAAGTCAAAATAAGGGGTTATAAAAGTTAGACTTGCATTAATTGAGATTTTGGTCCCCCCCCCCACACACACACACATTTTGTTTACTCACTTCTCTTTTCCCGCAGTAAACCCTTTAGACAGGTCATAGAAAACAGGAAAACTGGAAGTACAAAGAAAAATTCTCCCGAAGATGTTGCCTGAACACCTGAACTGTTAACATTTTGATTGGTTTATTTTGAAAGGTTTTCACACACACATACATATTCCAAGTCTTCAGTATTCTTGTTGCCTATTTCTTTTATAGTTACATTCAGTGTTTGCATGCTTTCTTTTTCCTTTTTATTTAGTACTGTAAAGTACTTTGCCATTTTAAAAGATAATTTTTTATGATCCTTTTTAATCATATACTTCATTATTCACTTAACTCGTTCTCTGTTATTGGAATCAAAAGGATTTTCTGGGTTTCTGAACTTCAGAAGTGTTCCAGTCTTGCCTTCATTGTGGACTCTTCGGCTTCGGTGGGAGACACACCAGTCTTTCAGCAAAGACTCTTCAGGTGCTACAGGGATCCTTCGTTCGTTGCAGGCAGACTTGTCAGCTTTCTTCATAGAACCATCTCTTGATATGGACTTGCACAGGACACTGCACTAAACTCCAAGTATTGGACTGAAAATTTCTGTCTCCTGTGTACAAACCACCTCTGTAAACTTCTCGTCTCATCTAACTCTGTGGGTATCCACCCTAACCCAATACCTATATATTTGTACAGGTACTACTACTTCGTTTTCTCAAGGAATTCAGTGACTGCTGCACTGTCCCTGAGAAAGATAACCAGATGCAGGACATAAAGTGTGAACAGACTCTCGATGACATCCAGATGACCACATCGTATGCAGGTCCCTTGCAGACCCCCACTGACAGTCAGACATGCTCTGGGGGCCCAATAACAGTTCTCGGGCCTCTTCAGGTCTTCTGTGTAGGTGTGATAGGAACCCCTGTTGTAGACCAGAACCTCCACTTGAAGCAAATTTCAAACACCTGGAATGCTCAGAGCCTCACTGGGGACCAGATGGTGACCAGCAGGGACCAGACCCTTGGTGGGGCCTATCCACTTGTAGGAGTGGCACACCCCGGACTCTTAGACTTGCCAGGCTCCCATTTGATCCAGCAGCAAACCCCAGAAATAAATGGGAACTTACACTAACAGCTCTCCACTCCTGAAACACTCCCAGCGTCTGAAGCCCTATGTGTGCCAGCACCAGGACTGTGGGAAGTCTTACTGGAGAGCTGCTCAGCTCCAGGTTCACCAGCGCACACACAGTGGCCAGAAGCTCTACGCATGCAGTGCGCAAGGATGCCAGTGGAGATTCAACCGCTCCGATGAGCTGAAACGCCACATGAGAAGGCACACTGGGGAACGGCCCTATACCTGTGACATCTGCAAGAAGAGTTTTGCCCGGGCCGATCACGTCACACAGCATCTAAGTGTCCACAGATAATTTGGCTTAGGACTGGAGCCCATCTCTCTGCCAGGAACTGTGCATAGGTTTATATTCAGTTTCCCCAAGCCCTTTGTTTTGGTTTGTACTCACTACAAAACCAACCCCTAATAAATACTGTTTCCCAACTGTCTTATGTATTCATCATTTGCTGAAACAAGGAAAACAATTAGTGGCTTTGGATATATAGACTGAGCATTGAGTATTTTGTTTCAGCAACAAGAGAAAAGTAACCAAGAATTTGGTACTAGAGAAGTTGGATTTTTCTGTGATTACCTGACCGTGTAGTTCAAGAAGGGATTATATTGCACCAACACTTAGTATGTGAAAAGACAGGAATTTGCTTTCTTAGCTTTTATTGCTCCCATTCCTTTTCCCATAAAGCTCCCATTTTCTTTAGGTGTCCACTCTTTGTTCAAAGGACTCATGATTCTATGGAAATCAGACTCACCTCCAGGTGTGCGAGTGGAAATGGCTTACTCTCCACCACTTAGGGTAATTCTCCCGCCTTGCTAGTGAGTGTTTTCAGAACTCATGCTTCCTTCACTCATGTGTGCCTTTCCTCAGAGAAGTATCATCAGTAGAGGAGTGGGCATGTGACCTAAGATGGACATCAGACAGAAGGGAAAGTTTTCTGTGGTGTGGTTAGGTGGAAGTTTTCCTGTATACCATAAATAAATGTATCCCATTTGCTGCCTAAACTCATTTATTACTAGCACCTTAATCTACAGATGAAGATGATACACAAAGGATGACCACACCAAGAGAAGATCAAAGAAATATGGTAAAACATTTAGATAGCATTACACCTAGAGCCCGTCTGAGGTCTGGACAGTGTGTTAGTAAATTTGATTATTTAAACTAAAGTATGATGCTGAATTAAAAATTCATTGAAAATGAGCTAAATTTTTAAAAAATGAGCTAAATTTTATAATTCACAGTCCAAACTATCCCATCTTATATAATTCTCCTTTTCTGTTGTAAAAACTTTGATTAAAGTTTGAGAACTTTGTGTCTCTTACAACTCTGAAGTCTGATAATGGCTACTGCTATGTCATTTTTTACACATTGACTGGTCAATGTCCCACAACCAATGTGGGGAAATTCCTCCTCACAGCACTGTAAAATCTGAGAGATGTCTTTCATTGTTTTTCCAAAAGTGGAATGAGTAAAGAAGTTATCCTTTCTTGCCAGGAGATAGCCTAATCTACAGAATGAGAAGTTGTGTCCTAGTGGTGGTTTTGAGGGGACAGGATGTAGGACTACTGCCAGTTCTCTTCTGTGAATGTTTTTTAAATCCTCTTTGAAAGAGACTTTACTTTCCCATTATGGTGAACTATCATAACATATTGATGTCATTAGCACAAAACATTTTGCTTTTATTTGCCAGAAATTTTTCATAGTTAATACACAGACATACGCTATTTAAGGTAGAAATAGCTCTCCCTCTCACATCTGGTTGCCACTGAGCCTGCACATGGAGGAAGGAACGTGGCAGCCTGCTACAGAGAGGAAGAACATGGCCTCGGAGCAGGTGGGAGAGCTGCTGCAGAGAGACTGAGGATCCGTTTATTTTTTAATTCAGACAATATTTTAATGTGTAAATAACTTTAATAAAAAATAGGAGATGGGGCCAGGGAGATAGCTCAGTAGAATAAGCGCTTCCCTGGCAAGCGCAGGGGCCTGAGTTCAAGCCCCCATTCCACCAAAATAAAATAGGAGATAAGTCTTTTTAACTTTTCATGTGAAGTAATTTTTCAGGCTCATAAAAAAGACGCAAGGGACCGGGGAGATAGCTCAGTAAAGGGCCTGAGTTCAATCCCCAGTTCTGCCAAAAAATAAAAAAATAATGCAAAATCCTTCATCAACACAAAACAAAACCAGTTCTTGTATATCCTTCACCAGCGTCACAGATGTTCACATCTCACATAATAGTACGATTAAGAAAACAGGAAATTATATATTAACTACTTACTATACAAACTTCACTCAAATTTCACTAATTATGCTTTTTTTATGGTCCTAGAGCCGATCCCAGGTCAGATATTGCATAGTTATATTTTCATAAAAACATTTTATAAGGACATGTTTGCAGTACATAGTGTTTACATTCTTGTGTGGAGATAGTATATGTACATAACAAATTGTTGTTTTCATCCCTTTCCCTTCCTTCCCATTCTTGATCCTCTTCCTATTTGGGAAAGATCTATCTCTGTACTTCCTGTGTTTTTATTTTGCTCTTTACTTACAATTTGTATCATCTAAGAGAAATTGTGTAATATTAATCCTGCAATGTTAAGATGCACCCATTTTCCTTCTATTAACTCATTTATACTCTACGGCAGAGTAGTACTCTTATCATGTGTAAATACATTTTCTTTACCATTTACTTGTTGGCTGATATATAGGCTACTTCCGAGATTTAGCAATACTTACCGCTGTAAACATGGGTATGCATGTATCACTGTAATGTGGTATTTTAAATTTTTTCAGGGAGGTAAATAGAAGGGGACTATCTGGGTCAAATGGAACTTCTAGTTGTAGTTTCTTGGGGAGTCTCCATACTAGTTTCTGTAGTGGTTGCATTAGTTTATGTCTGACAAAGTTTGTCAGTTCTTCCTTTGTGTTTTATGACACTAACACTTCAAGAGAACACTGGCTAGTTGTTTTGTTGAATGATTTTCAAGGTGGCCTGCCTGATACTCTGAAGACTAAATTCAAATTGTGTCCCTTTTACAGAATACCTTCGAAATGGTGCATTGTGCCTTAAGTGCATCATTGGAGGAATGACATGATTGACATGTCTCATTACCAGTGACTTTAACTTTGATTCTTTGGTTATGCTGATGTGAGCCTGATTTCTCCAATATAAAGTTACTGTCACTCTCTTTGTAGTTCGTAGTTAAGTGTCTTATGTGGAGAAAGCAATAGAGCTAGATCCAAATTCATGTCATGTGATTCCATATTTACTTTCTTTTTTATCAAAACTTCCTAAAGGAAGGAACATACTTAGAAGCCTTTCTCCCCACATTTACACATTGTAAACAGCAAATAAACATGTAATAGACAAAGCATCCAGTGTCATTGATGACAGAGCTACAGATATTCCTTACATGTTCTCTTTGTTAACTACTGCAACCCCATTTGATCAGTAAAAATGAAAAGACAGTTGTCTGGCACTTTGTCATCTTATGCCAATAAAAAGATTCAAACGGGGACAAGCAACTCATCATGAATGTCAGTAAGTAGCTGCCGTTATCCAAAATATCATGACCTAAGCAAGAGATCACAAAGAAATAAAAATTAAAAAGTGAAAATGTATTTCATTAGAGAACTGATGAGGGTGAGATAGCTCAGTAGCAGAAATGCCTGCCTGGAAAGCTCAAGGTCTCAATTTTGATCCCTGGTACTGCCAAAA